>PVJX010001268.1:0-171035 GCA_004027295.1 Dolichotis patagonum
AATTCTTTCACTCTATGTATGGCTTAATACTATTGTGTTATGTTTGATATTACTGTATTTGAAACTATGCTCAACTATAGCAGAGTAAGAGATATGGTGTTAGATACTGTTGATGTCCAGTTGACTTAATGTAAAGTACTGTGTTGCCTATGTTGTCCTGTTCTGATCTGCTCTGTACTGCCCCCTTTTGTTTTATTCTCTTTCAAATAAAAAAAAAAAAAAGAGTTTTACCTAGTTTATCTTCCAGAAGATTAAGTGTCTCTGTTTTAGCAGTTAGATATTTGATAAATTTTGATTTTAGTTCAGTAGATAGTGAGAAATATTAGTCTACACTTGATCTGTTGTATGTGGATATCCAGTTTACCCATCACCATTTACTGAAGAAGCTATTTTTCCTCCAGTGTGTGGTTCTGTCTCCTTTGTCAAAGATCAAATAGCTGAATGTGCTGGGGTTGTTTTGCTTCTTCTATTCTGTTCCATTCATCTATGTCTGTTTTTGTGCCAGTACCACACTGCTTTTATCACTGTACCATTGTAATGTAACTTTAAATCTGGACTAGTAATGCCTCTTGCTTTGCTTTTGTTACCCAGCATTGCTTTTCAGTATATATTTTCCTCCTCTTCCATTCACTTTTATTTTGGTGCAGAAAATTAAAAATATACAATAAAGAAGAGGAAGAAATATCAGAGAATTAACACCTTCAACAATAAAATCTGGTATTATTTAAGCATTTAACATTCCAATTACTGTATTTTAGATTTGGTGGGTGATGAAATAATACATTCTCAAGAAAGTATGAAACTCTTGTTTACAAGGTAATTAGCAATATCATCTCAGAGGTATTATGCATGATGCTATGCTAACGTGAGATACTTAACTGTTTCATACTTCTGAATCAGTTGAGAAATTTTAGAAGACATATAATAAGCGTGGGGGTTTCTCAGAACCAGAAATTAACTCGCAATCTCCCAGTCCCCAATACTCATTTTTTGTATAGCTGTGAATCAGAATATTACTTTACATCTTCCTGTCTTCCTGGAGATCTTTCACTGGGGTACTAAATAAGACATCAGTTCATATCTGATGTCTTGAAAGATGGTGAAGTTAATATTTTACTTATTTTTGTTTATTTAAAAGTTCTGAAAGAAGGAGTACTAGTCAGAGGAAGTTACCCATCTGCTTGCCTGGTAAGGAACAGAATATGCTCTCAAGCGAATTAAAAAAAACGCTTCCACAAGATCACTAAGAAATGGCCTTCACCGACACCATCTGTCTGAAGCAATGACTTCAACCTCCCTTATTGGTCTACGTTCTATGTCACCAGTACGGAGTCAGCTACCTTACTGTACACAGACTATTCATACTAATGATTTTACTGTCTACTCCTTGATGGTATTCAGGAATTAAAAGAAAACTAACTTTTATGTCCTTATACTTGTTCCACAGCTGACCAAGTGATTTCCTATTCTCGTATTTTCAGGAAAAAGAGACAAAATACTACTTTAGAATGTAGTTATAACTTTCTTTCATTACAACTGGAAAATTTTGGGAAGAAACGTATTTGGCAGAAATTGAAATGCACATTTCATATTCACAATTTTTTCTTTCTTCTAGAACTAGCTATAAGAAAATAAGCTCTTAATTCCTTGAGTTGGTTGCTACAGTTTACTTCCCATTCAAGTCTGTTACCCTTATTGAAATGCTCACGTGACAACAATATGAGGATGTTTAGTGCATTACCTGTACTGCAGTCCTCAGATCTCCAAACACAGAAGAAATTAAGCCTCTTTCCACTCCTATAATTAAATATCTTCGGAGCCCACCAATGGGGAACAGGAGATTGCATTCTTGAGACGAATACTGTATTCCTTTCAGTTGACTGGAAAAGACAGAAAAGAGTGACTGAATTACTGTGTTACACTATGTGGCAGATTCAGGAGCTCTCCCTCCCCCCAAAAAAGCTAGAGCCCGCTGCTCACACTTTGGTAGGGTAGGGTTCTGAATACTGGTTTTGGGTTGAACCTCTAAGTTTATTTCATGGGTTTGTTACTTCTAAGTGCTTCAGTAAGTTTCTCTACTCCTGTAGCTTTACTTTGCTCAATGGTAAAATTGAAGCCATCCCTGGTTAATCCCTACTTCACTCAGTTTTTGAAATGACTATAGAAAGAATATATAAAACTATCATGGGATACATGGAAAACCTCAGCGTTAGGTATTTTACAGCTTATTTCTTGTATCAGAACATACTGCCAAATTCAGAGTATAAATGAGGACAACGTAACACTAGGGGCCAACTTTACACTTGTTGAATAAAAATCTGTTTTAAACGAGATGATAGTCTTTTAAGAAAACCATCCATGGGGCCAGGGATTTAGCCCAGTGCTACAAGTACCTGCCTGGGGAATGTGAGGTCCTGAGTTTGATCCCTGGTACCAAAAACAAAAAACACCCCCCCCCCAAAAACACCCCATCATCTATAAGTACCCTGTTTTTAACCATCATATCTAAGTTGGCTTTGTCATATGTAATTTAACATCACTTTCTTCATTCATTCATGTATTTGTTCACATTCGTTCATCAACCCTCTGCAATGCATATTCCAAGCAAGGCATGATTTTTAGTACTAAAGATTCAAAAGCTGGGTAGGAGAGCTAGGACTTTGGCCTTGAAATTGATTCCTCTGGGGGACACAGAAATGAGGGTGGGTGAGACTGAGCAGTCAGCAAGGGTCAGAAGGAACATTCCATGCCATGGGCGAATTGGAAACATTTGCTTCTTTGAAGGTTCAAATTATTTCATTTTCCTGCATTACAGTATCTCTCTGTTCCTCTGGTTGTACTGCCTTCTGTACGCTTAGGTACTCTCAAGGTTTCCCACATGTCAAACCTAAAGTGTGCACCGGGGATGTAGCTCAGTGCTACAGTACTTGTCTAGCACATGCAAACCCTTGAGGGTGAGTCAGGCAGAAGGACGGAGGACCATCAATCCTAGGTGGGTAGGGGAATTCTTGTGACCATGTATAACTAGAATATGGCACTGTAAAGAGGGGAAACATACAAGGCCAAGCTTACTAGGCATTTTTTAAAGAGAATCTAAGAAGCCTAACATGGAATGCCAGATTGTACATTTTTGTGAAAGGATTCATTTGACAAATACTTGAGCACTGATGAAGTAACAGGCACTATTCTAGGAATTGGGAGTATGTCAGTAAACAAAACTGTCTAGGTTTAGACCCTCCTGGGGTACATACTGGACAGAAAACCCTGCTTAGGAATCAAGATGCTAAGCCTGTGGTTCTTAATGCCATACAGCTATACTACTAAGGGGAGCTTTAAAAGTTCAGATGATGGCTCCTACCTTCAAGGCTGACTGCTGGATCTGTGGCTTGGGAGTTTATGTCTGAAGTGCCAGCTCATTTAATCCGGTTGTGGTTGAGCTAATGAGATCACTTCGAAAAAAAGAGGCTGGAGATGAAGTTCCTTTAATCACAAACAACCATGGACAACAGGACAAGGCAATGAACTTTTTGGATATCCTAGGAGGCATCAACATTCTACCCTTGGGCTGGGGATTTAGCTCAGTGGCTTAAGTGCCTGCCTGGCAAGTGTGAGGTCATGAGTTCAATCCCCCGTACCAAAAAAAAAAAAAAAAAAAAAAAACCCCAAAAAATTCTACCCTTATTTTTATTAACTTAAGAGTAGCACTCCACAGACAGTACTTTAAAAGCATATTTAAATGTATGCTTGTATTTTTTAAGTTCTGGAAGGCACTGACTGAATGCAGTCTCCAAGCGCTCTGTGAAGTATTGTCATATTCCTTAGACTTCACGAAAGGAAGGTGCTGAGACGTCAGGAAACTCATTCAAGGGCGCACAGAAGTCGGTTGAGGAAACCTAAACCTGGAATCCCTCTCTCATCCTGAACTGTTGTGGCATCCCATTCTTTCTGAGTCACTCAGCTCATTTCCCTTACATCTTGGAATTTCTCCCATGCCCAGAATTAAACACCTGAAATGAAGAGAAGAAACTGCTGAGATGACCTCGCAGGCGTTCTCCCCACCCGCTGCTCCCTAGCATGTGTAGCACTGGTTTGGTCCCAGGAGCAAATTCTGAGAGGTGGCTGTCTCCACCCTGTGCCTGGGGGAACCTGCGACAACAGCCATTAACTGTATCCCAGGGAAAGGCAGCCAAACGCACGCAATGCAGGTAGTGGACTGGTCACTAGGTCCCTAGATGGGTGCCTGAGGTTGTAAAGTGGAGATAATAAACCTTATCCATCCTATCTGTGGAATAAGATCACAGGTTTGCTGACTCTTCTTGCAGAAAAACAATTTGCAGGATGGGTCAGTGCGAGGCATAAAGGGATTAGGCAGAACATCTAAAGTATCAAGAGCGGAGCGCAGGCATTCAAAGAAATGAGATGAAATTATTTCCTAGAACTGGGAACAGATGTGCTTCTCTCACAGGGGATGAACACTTGGGAAATGGGCCCCGCAAGGTACCGGCCCACTTTTCTCTCTTTTTTAAAGTAGATAATTTAGACATTCTTTGGATTTCCTCAAACCGCTCCTTTGTCTTAGGATCACGTCCCTGCTCTCTGCTTTCTCCCTTTAGCCGGTTTGTGCACCCCAGCACTCCTGAGCAATTCCAGGTGTGCAGCGTCTGCGAGGCCAGCAGCCCACAGTTAACCAAGGACCCTTCCCCCGGTCCCGGAAGTTGCGCTCTCCTCCAGAGCAGGGCTCCCGGTTGCAGCTTCCTCCGCTCGGCTCGGCCAGTCTTGGGTCAGCCGCAGCACGATGGGGAGCGGGCGCTCTCGGGCGGCGGAAGCGCATACCGGCGGCCCGGGGCTCCTGCGGCCCGGCATGGCGTGGCGCGCGAGCTTGCTCAAAGGGATTTTTCAACGTCCAAGCCAGCTTGCCCATGTCTGAAAAGTCGCCAAACACGCGCGCGCCTCCCAACTGAAGCCTGTACAGACACCCATGTACCGAGAGAAACCGAGGAGGACTTGGAGGAGAGCTCGGCTTCTCCGGCCCGGTGGGCTCTAGGACCCGCGCGGACTAGCTCCCTCGAGGGGGCGTGGCGGGCCGCAGGCGCATGCGCACCGCTTCTTTCGCCAGCGGGCGCCCTTCGCGGAGTAAAATAAGTGAAACAAAACAAGCCCAGCCTTTGTATCCTCTTAAAGGGGCCGCGCGCTTTCCTCCCGGCCCCGCCCCCGCCCGCGCCGCCCCGGGCTCCCGGCGGGAGCGCGCGGACTCGGCTGCCCTCGGGAGCAGCCCGCCGCGAGGGCTGAGCCGGCGGGAAGGCGGGGAAGGCGCCTGGTTCCTCGGAGGCGAGGCAGAAAGGAAGAGAGGTGAAAACTACGCGGCGCGGCGCGGCGCGAGTGGACTCTGGTCCGGGCCAGCGCGGCCGGCGCCGGGACACGGACCCAGGCTGCGGACGCAAACAAAGCTCGCGGGGGCGCCCGGAAAGTTTGCCCGCGATGGCTTGAGCGCGCGGAGAGGCTGCCGCTCGGCGCCGAGCGGAGCTCCTGCGGTGAGCGCGGCCGGCGGGGCCGGGCACCTGCCTCTCCGGACCTTGGCTCCTTTCTCGTCTGATTTACTTCTTTTGCGTCGCGGCGGTGTGAGGCGTCATGTCGAAGGTGATCCAGAAGAAGAACCACTGGACGAGCAGGGTGCGCGAGTGCACCGTGAGGCGCGGACCGCGAGGCGAGCTGGCGCTGAGCGTGCTGGGCGGCGCGGAGCACGGGGAGTTCGTGTACCTCGGAGCGGCCGCGGCGGCTGGGCTCCCAGGCGGGGGCGCGGGCCCGGCGCCGGGCGAGGGCGAGCTGCTGCTGGAGGTGCAGGGCATCCGCGTGTCCGGCTTGCCCCGCTACGACGTGCTGGGCGTCATCGAAAACTGCGCGGAGGCCGTCACCTTCAAAGCCGTCAGACAAGGTAAGGGGCTAGACCGGGACACCCCGAGAACGGCGCCCCCAACCCGAGCCCGGCCTGCCCGCCCCGTGCGCGGGAGAAAAGTTGGGGCGTATGATGGCGCGGAGGAATTGAGCGGTGTGGACAGCCTGCCCACCTGCGCTTGCGGGGGGCTGCGTGTGCGTGGGGAACCTGGACGATCGTTCCAGTCCGGAGCTGCGAATTTGGTGCCTCAGCCCCTGGGGCGGCGCGACCCGGCTCATATCTGCAGAAAAGCTGTGGAACCGAGGCGGGACAGGTGGACGCCCCTCGCGTCCCGGTGGGCACACAGCCCTGGCGCTGCTGACCGCTGTTCGCCTCCACTTAGTTTTCAGACCCGAGGAGTGGGTGCGTGGAAGGCGAGAGTGCTGTTGAGTATTTGCTGTTACAAAACTGATTGTACCCTGCGACCTCTGCAGGTGGCTGGCCTAGGACCCTGTGAGGACTCGGAGCCCACTGGCTGTAGAGCTTTCCCGGCAGCTGGGTGACGCGCGTGTCTGCACCTTGCCCAGATGATGCGGGGAAGGGGTGTTGCGCTCCGGGCAGGGATCAAGGCCAAGTTTACCCCGCCACCTTTGTCATCGCTGTTGATAAGATAGCTGCTGCATATTATCAGCTTATTCTGTGCTAGGCTGTCTGTAAAGTTTTTATTTGCAGTATTTCCTTCTGATTCACAGTTCTAACTTGGAGTGATTTTTACAAATCTCATATTACACATAAGGAAACCCCGGATGACATTGAGTGACTTCCCCAAGGTCACATAACTACCGAGTGTGTAAGTCTTTGCTCCATCCTTAGGGAATAGAGGGAGAGGCCGATTTTTTTCACGGGAAAAGGAAGCACGTTTCTCCCTCAGAAGTGCAGAAAACCAGTAGCCTCTCAACTGTTGTGTTTGCTGGCCGCTGGTGTTAGTAGTTTTCTTGAATCTGTTTGGTATATGAAAGGTCTGTGTCTTAGGTGACAACCGCAGAATATGCTCTTTAAAGAGATTTCTTGTGCAGTCAAGCACTGTGGCACGGGTTCTCCTGGGCATAAGCACCAAAGTTAAAGATGATGAAAAGTTTCCACATATCTCCATAAGGACGGGCTACAGCTGAGTAAATGTGTTCAGAGAGAATGGCTGGACCGACCTGGTCCTCCGTTAAAAACCAGGAATTTCCAGATGACATGGAGAAGGAGATAGGAATGGACTGGCTTTTTGGGAACTGAGGGTCTGATACTTAGCAAATGGAAGGCGCTCTCATTTGTATATTTATCCTTTACTTGAACATTTCTCCCGGAAGTCCCTCACCATACTGCCAGCATGAACACATGCTTTTCACTCTGTGCTCCTTTGTTGAGTGTCTTGCAGTTTTTTACTTCGGACCCCAGGTACTCGTTTCTATACAGGAGCTCTCTGAAGGGAGAGACTATTCAGCATTCGTTCCACAGCTCTCCTGGCTTTGCCTTGCAGGCTGAGTCCTTACCTGTAAACTGGCTTGTGGGTGTTACATAAGCAAATATGGGGCTCCTGCTCAAGCAGTTGCTGGTACAGAATAAATATTTGGTAAAGATTAGCTATTATTGTTATGTTTCAGTTGATTTTGAGAAGTTATTTATTCAGGAACATGGATTATGCATTTAATGCATTGCCTGAATGATTATGAGTTGATAAGCTCCAGAGAAAATACCGTGTCAAACAGTTGATAAAGGAGTAACTGCAGACCTCAGTTCATGGCCCGGTGAAGGAAGGACAGAGGGAGACCCGGCAAGGGTACCTGCCCATCCAGTGGGGCATCTGGTGGTTCACAAAGATTCTGCTTTGGATTTGTTTCAGTGTGTACCATGCTGCCTGTGGCTGAATGTGGTCCCTGAGCTGCCGTTTGCAGTGAATTTAGGAGAGTTTGGTGAGCTGCTCAGGAAGGTTTGAAGGCAGCCGTGTCTCCAAGTGATCATTCCTTCATCCAGGACTATTTGTGAAGGGTTTTATTCATGGCAGGGGTATGGGTGTATGTGCATGTGTATCTTACTTGTAATGGGATAGAAAAAAAGATGCTGATTGGGAAACTGAGGTGGACTGAAAACCACTACAGTGTGAAAGCTATTTCATGTAATAATTATATGGAGACAGTTAGCTTGCCTGCCACCTTCATTAATAGTGGCTCTAGAAACCACTTCATTAATCTTCTGTTCTCTATTACACTGAAATTAGGATTAAAATTAGACAACCGAATTAGGGCTCACTGTGTCTTTGTTACTGTGTTTAATCATGTTACATAGGCTCACACTTGGCATGTAGTAAAGAACTTTATTTTGTGTTGTTAGTTCCTCAAGTTAGTTCCTCACAGGGAAAAGGGCCACTCTGGACATTTTCTGTGTGAAAACGTCATTGTCTTCTTCGGAGGGAAGATTCTGCTCTATTTCATGGTAGTTCTCTGGAAAGATGGATGGACCAAAATAGTCTGTAACAAATGGGATTATGTAAGGTGGGACTGGACTGGAAAGAATCAGTGTCAGTGGACCTACTGCCTTAGTGTTGGTTCATTTTAAATGGAGAGAACAGGCCTTTGTCACAAAATGCCCCCAAAATTATACCGTATGTATCTGTATGTTCTTACTTATATATGTGTTATTCTTTATTCATGTTATAGTGTCATTTACCTATAGTAAGATGCATAGATCTTTTTAAAAATGATTTTTTGGGCTGGGGATTTAGCTTAGTGGCTTAAGCGCCTGCCTGGCAAGCACAAGGTCATGAGTTCAATCCCCAGTACCAAAAAAAAAAAAAAAGATTTTTTAAAAATTTAATTTTTATGCATAAAGCAAAAGTTATATTAATGGGTACTGTGTAATGTTTTATTCATGTATATCTTAAGTATCTACTTTGTTGGATGTTTACAGATGTATATGCTCATGCTGTCATCACTCAGATCAACATACAGGATACTTTCATGACTCCAGAAATTTCTCTCGTGTCCTTTTCAGTTAAGTCCCCACCTTCAAAAGGGTGTTTGATTTCTTTTACTGCACAACTGACTCTTCTTGAACTTTGTAAGAGTGAAATTATGCAGTATATACTTTTTGCTTCTGGTTGCTTACACATGCAACAAAGCAATTTGGAGATTTCTTGTTACATATCATTCTTGGTTCTTTCTTATTGCTGAGTAGTATTCTGTTATACACAAATATTAGTTTATCCTTTTGCTTGATGGTGGAGATTGGACTACTGACTATATTTGATTGTTGTTAATAAGGCTCCTATTAATGCTCCATTGATGTATATCTTTGCCTGTCTTTGATCTTGTCTATTTTGAAGTTCGGCTATTATACTGTTTATAGGAAAAAATGTAGTTAGGGACATTTTAATATAGAATGTACCTAATATTTATAGCTTTGACTATGTCACGTCTGTGTGTGGTTATCATGTACAAGGCCCTGGATTCAACCCCCAGCCCTAAAATAAGAGAAAATTGCCAGGTGCTTGAACAAGCTAGTGCTTCATGGGCATTCTTTTCCCCAGTTCGCTCAACTAGACTAGGGTGTCGGGGACGAGGTTTAGAGAGTTTGGGTAACGTTTCCAAAGGTCTTCCCAGAAGAGGCAGACCAAAATGGAACTCAGCAGACTGATTCCAAAAACTCTGCTTCACATTCCTTGGACCTTGGATCTGGAAGTTGAGTCCTTGGACCACTGCTGTTAGCCTTACTCGGGCCTTGTTAGAAATAGGAAATGTTGAGCTGCCCTCAGCAATACTGACTGAGAAACTGTGGGGGCGAATCTGCGAGGTGTTTTAATCAGCCCTCAGGTGTTACTTATGCTTGCTTAGTTTCTGGTAAACCACTGCTCTAGGGTATTGCAAAGATGGCATTGCATGGGACAGGTACCCAGGGTTCCAGAACTGGCTCTGCCAGCTACTGCTGTCCTCTCTGACAAGATGCCCTCTGTGGGCTCGAATTTCTTCATACCAAAAATAGGTGGGTGTGTCTCTTTTCAGGTCCTTTGCACTTGTGAAATGCTCCATTTCTATGAATATTCCAGACGCCAAAGGTTTAAAACAGTGTCATTGCCGTTTTCCCAAATGGGTAGATTATAGGTCATGCTTTCATATATTCGCAGGTGAATTTTGTGGTTTTTCAGATTACTCAGAAACTAAAATTGTCCCTGTACCCTTTTAAGGCCAGAATAGAGATAGTAATAAGACTCAACTTAAATTTGAAAACCAAAACAGTGCCGCCAGACGCTTCTCCCTACAGGGAGGAACTTGTGACCACATTCAGTTGAATGTAGGTTTGTTTTTTAATTTTGACATTATGTGTTTGTTTTGATAAGTTGGAATACATGACAACAGCTCTGTAACAAAATAATCCTGTTTTGCTGTTCTCCCTCATTTTGTATTCAGTGTCTTGGTTTCTTCATTTCTTACCACTGGCTGCGCTTGTTGCTTAACCTAGACAGTCACAAGATTGACTCCTTTTGTTAGTGTGCTAATTGATCTCAGTGGCCTCCTGGTGTCTTCCTCTCTGCTTCCTATGTGTTTGACAAGGATCTCTGGTGACAGGGAGACTCTGGTTTGTAGCAGACCTGTTGTTGGGAAGACTGCATGTAATTGGTTTTCTAGCTACACCAGCTAGAGCTGTTTCCGGTGTGCTGCTGACCACCTGTAGGATCACCCTGAGTTCAGAACATGCCCTCCCTCTGCTTTGTGTCTTCATAGCCTCTTCTCAGCCTCGCGTGATGTTCTTTTATGTCTTCATTATCCGTCCATCTCCCCGTTTACTAGAATGGAAGTTCCATGAAAACAATAAGCTTGTTTCTCTGGCTCCCCCTCTTTTTTCCAGTGCTTAAAATAGCACAGAGCAAATAATAGGTGCCCACTAAAATTTGGTGAATACATGAGTGAATTTTTCTGTTGTTTCTGCTTATTCAGACGATATGTGCAGCTAGGCCATATGCGACATCTTTTCTCACGTTCTCCCTATTCAGTTTTGCTTTTCCGGGCAGTCTTGTTGCTTTTTATTTTCCCATTACGAGCTCTTCCAGTTAGCTGACTTCTTGTGTCTGTTAATTTATACTGACCTGTGAATGACCAACAAGGCTTAAGGCATTGTATTGAATTATTTCTGCCTGTTGACTGTAGCTGAAGTTTAACAACTGTCTCTGAATGTGAGATTTCAGGTGTTCAGCCAGCTGGGTGATGAGGCCTTTTCTGTTTTGTGTTCACGTGGACCTGTTCAGTGTTGACATTGCCATGAAGGACACTTTACCTTTGTTTTCTTGCAGCCTTTTCCCTGTGTGCGGTTGTTTTTTGGCAAACAGCAAATTGGATCTTTGCTGCAGGAAAGTCAGATTTTGGTTGTCTTTATCTTAAAATCGTACTTTGGGATTACATGTCTTTTTTTAATTTAAACTTTCAAAAACCTGTTTTTATTCTTGCTACCAAAAGACTACTCTCAGAAGGATAGTTTTAGTTTACACTGGGGGATGCTCCATGATTTTTATAAAAAAAATGAAAAGGCACCCTACTCAATTTGCCTATTGTTTCCAGAGACCACCCTTTGCCATTGGCTGTGCTGTGTAGAAATAGATTAACTTGACCTTGGGCGGCAGGGGCTTGCAGTTTTGCTGTTTTTGTGGGCATTCATTACCTAGCTACTTTTGGTTGACAGAATTGATGATAGCCACCAAGGGGAGCTGAGTGGTTTGTGAGAGAAAACATTCTGACATCTGCATGCCACAGGAGTTTATGTAGAGGATGTTGGTTCATAAACAATACTTGTTTTATCACATAACACTGCTCTGTGATGTTAGTGGGCCTTTTCTTGAGTTAGTATATATGGGTAACAGGGTATGCTGATTTTTGCGTACACTGAGAATAAAGGCTGTCAAATCTATTGAGGACTGACATTCACGTCCTAAAAAGTAGGTTACTGCGTTGCTGCCTTGTGCAGCTCGTATGTGAGATCTGTAACCTTGGAAAACTCTTAGTCCAATATTGCCATCCTATGCCCATATGGATGTCCGAATCCACATAGAATTTCTTATGAATTTGTTTCGTTGTTTCTGCAGATGATGCTCTGAATGTCAAGGATGGGCCTAACTTACTGACTTCTGCTTTATAGTAAAGTGTCTTATGGGAGGTCCAGTGTCTTCTGGATGTCAGTTTTTCAGAAGGCAAAATTAGAAAATGTGGGGTTGGAGATACAGTTCAGCAGCATGGCGCCTGCCTGGCAAGCCTGAGTTTGATTCCTGGTACTGCCCCTTGCATAGAAACTTTATGACTAAATGGTAGTCTTCTTTTTTATAGTTGAGTAGTTAAATAATCTAAGAATCCATTTCTCTAGTCCCTTTCTCAGAGTGAAAGCCTGTGTTTTGAAAGTCCGTGTTCTGAAAGCCCGTATGATCTGGTTCTTACTATTGCTTCTTCTTCTCCAACCATGGCCTTTTATCCTCACCTCAGCATCTTCATAAAGGGCTGCTCCCTCGGCAACTCCAAGCCTTTCTCTGAGGTCCCCTGTCAGAGAGCCCTCCGCTGACCACATTTTAAATTATAACTCTATTGCTGTTAGTTATTCTTTATTCCCCTTCCCTGCTTTGTAGGTAATTGATTACTTCAAAAAAAGTAATTTTTTTGTAGAGTTTTAAGTCCCAAAAAGGCAGAGAAGTTGTCTTATTCTCCCCTTCCTGTGTATCCTCTGGATCAAGAACAGTGCCTGGTTGCATGTCCACTCTCAAACTGAGACCTTGCACACATTCCTGTAGAGTGCAGTGGCCTCTCAATGTTACGATACGTGAAAGTCTCTGAAAATGTAGCTAATTCACGATAAGCCTATTAAATTGGTTAAGAGTTTTGATGTTTATAGTCTGTGGCTGGGGCCAAGTTGTATTTAGCCAGTTGATTGAAATATTCTTCAAGGCAGTGAGCATTGCTGGCGTATTTTGATTAGTCTTAATGTTGTGTGGGTTTATGAGACGAGATTTGGGCCCATGGTCTGTCAGGGAGAGGAGAACAGAATGCATTAAAGTCTCCTTACGGTCAAAGATAAAGTTGCATTTAACTTTATATCCAGTTTCATTTTCTGCATGGAAGGGGTCCTAGACTTCAAAAATAATTGAGTACTGATTTCAGGTGTCAGGAGGATTTGGGGAATGGCAGTACAGGTCAACAGATAGTGAAACAGGAGATCTAAACAGGAGACTCGAGGTGACTGCCAGGGACTCTGTTGACCTAGGGGTAGAGCTGTACACAGCATCCCTTAGTTAGCCAAGACCTTGACCCCTATTCAGTCCTGTTTGCCATCCGTGTCTGAAATCGAGTCCCCAGAAGCAGACCTGAGACCAGGTTTTGAATGTTAGTGGCTTATTTATGATGAGTTCTCAGGAGGCAGCAGTGGAAGAAGAGAAGTGAGACAGGTAGGCAAGGAGGCCAAAAGAGGTGGTCACTACTGTGGGGACCACTCATATGGTTTGAGAGCGGTGTGCTGAAGGTGCAGGAAACTGTAAACTCTTTCATCTCCCTGGGGCCTGGGAGAGGTTCTTCTGACTGGCTGTGTGCGTAAGCTTTTTCCGATCCTCTCCAGTGGCAGAAGAAAGAGTTACATAAGACAGTTATGTTGTCACAGCCAAAGTAGTAAACCCTCTATTATTGTGGGCATTTATATGTGTTTTTAATGGACAGTGATTATGTTTTCCACAATAAGGCTTCCATTTCAATCTGTTAGGAGAGAAGACTTGAGATTCTTTTTATGGGCAGGGGCATGGTGGTTCAATTAAAAGGCGATTAAATGTCCTGATATTTCAAGACTTATTGCTGTGTATAGTATTAGCATGACTGTCCTGGTGTTCATAAAATAATCCACAAGTAGCAATATAGTGATGTGTTACAGATTCAGATTTTAGACCCAGCCTTGCTGCATAGAAAGGTAGGCTTTGGTACTGACAAGCTGGGTGACCTAGCGTTAAGATATATCACCTCTGGGCCTAGATTTAGCTCTCTGAAAAAGGGAGGCGATAAGGATACTTACTTTCTGGGATTGACAGAGGAGTAAAACCCTCGAGGAGGTTTCAGTAAATGCCATGTGCATAAGACCTGGTGCATGCTGAGTGCTGGGTACATGCTGACTTTGTTATTGTTTGAGTGTTTCCCATTTGAAAGCATGGGGAGGTGCAAGGAGAGATGGAGCTTATGGTGCACAGCTCTTTGGAGAGCTTTTCAGGTCTAGAAAACACTCTCATTTTTTTGCATGATTCAGATACTGTCTTTAAAAGGCTCAGACTGGAATGGACCAGGCAGGTAGGCTATATATTCTTCATGTGTTGATGGAGATCTGAGCCCACATTGTCAAGTGTGACAGATCAATTCTAATAATTGTCTTCAGGTCCGAGGTGATGGTAAAGAGTGGCAGGCAACCAGTACTAGCATTGATGAACTTTGAAATTGTGACAGTGAGGTTTTCTGATCCGGTCTGGGTTTCCACACCAAAAATGTCTGGGAAGACAGTGAGGCTTGGTGGTTGTAAGGATTTGGAGTAGGTCTGGTTCAAATGTAGGCCCTGCCTCTTCTCAGCTGAGAGACCACAGGCAGGTTAACTTGCAGAATATTAATTCTGCCAGTCTGCTAGTTGAAGAGGAAAATAGTAAGTTACCTTTGGAGGTGGTTGTGAGGATAAAGTGCAATAATGTATATAAAGCACTTAGCTGCTTGGTCCATGAACAGTGCCTACTGAAATACACAAGCAGTAGCAATGGTGATTGTTTTTATTTGACAAATGGAAATACACCAATCAGTTCTGCTAAAAGTGTGGATCTAAACTAGGCTAATTTTGCCTGCCTGATGGAACATTTGGCAATCTCTAGAGACAATTAAAGATGAGGTGCTACTTGCATCTAGTGCATAGAGGTCAGAGAGGTTACTAGTATCCTACAATGTACAACTCAGCCCTCACACCAGAGGATTGATTATCCAGTACAAAATATCAGTAAGGCCGAGGTTGAGAAATTCTGCTGCAAGGCTTACCATCATAGTTAGACTGCCAATCTGAACTAGGGGTGGTACCTTAATAATTATAATTATAGATCTAGACTAAAGAAGGGTTTGCTTGGGCAGATGATCTTATTCACATTTTAGCCATGAGAAAGTTGGCTTTAGAGGTCAAATTACTCACCCAGACTATGGACACAAATGAAATTGAAACCCACATCCACTTGGTTCCAAAATTCTTACCTTGGGTTTTCATATTACAGATGTCTTGATCACATGGCGTGGAGTACTCACGTGTTTATACTGTGTGGGGTCAGTGTGAATGCACCCTTTTTAGTTAGGACTGATTGCTGTCAAAGACAATATGACGTGCCTAGTAACCACCATGAAGACACTCCTAGAAACAAAAAGTGTATTCTCAGTGTTTACCAATGAGAAAACAGAAAACACTACATGTACATTCAAGCAATTTAGGTTTGCTACCTTCTTGTGCTCTTTGTGATCTTTTTCACCAGCACATGGAATCTTTACTCTTTAGTGCTTTCTATATTTTTGAATTCACACGATTATTTCAAGAGTCACAATAGTGCCTTGTAGTTGTAGATTTGCCTGGCTGTCTTCTGTCCTGGGTTATGTGTTTCTTGAAGACGGCATCCCTGTGTTATGTATTCTGTGAACTCTGCACTAGGTTGGTGTTCTGGAAAAGCTGTTCAGTTGAATTTTTTGGAGGGTAACAAGTAGGCATAGTTTTTACATCAAAAAATTTCTTTGCTAAGATCTGTTGGCTAGAAAAATCCCTGTTTTATTTTTAAGGCATATTAGATACACTTAGCCATATGTCTGACTTTGCTGTGATGATTTAAAATGGTTGTCTGCCAGTTGTAGCATTTTGGACTGTAGAGAAAATATTGAATTAATTGTGTTGAAGGTCTTAGTAGGCCTTTATTCTGGCCAGATGTATGCAGAGGTCGCTTATGTAACACAGCCATAGGAGGTACAGCTTTGGCCTGATTTAAATAGAGTTAGTGCCTTACACCTGAATTCTTGGAGAAGCCTTGGAATTTATATCTTATAGCGAGAGTATGTTCATTTCCTCCTCCAAATATCAGCCTGTCTAAGTCTGTGCGACTTAGTTAAGAATTCAGAGCTCCAAAAGGAAAGAACAACTGGGATAGGGGAAAGGAGAACAGAAGAAAGAGAAAGAAAAAATAAATATAAATATAAATATAAATATAAATATACACACACACACACCCTACAAGGTAGCCAAGATAATTATACTAGTGATTTCTTTTAGTTCACTGAAAAAAAAGATTTATGTTTATATTGTTTGATCAATTTTGCATATCTATATCTTGTAATGTGAGCCATTATTTTGAAGATAATACACAATATATTAACCATTGTTAATCTCCTATTATCTTGTTTTGAAATCCTGTATCATCGTTTTTATTCTTGTTTCTTTAAAAAAATAATTTAGAGCTCAAGATCTCATTGTTAAAAAACAAATTTCTTTGGTGTTGGAGCATGTGTATTTTCTTTTATCAAAAGCATATGTCTCTAGATTTTGGTTTCTGACTTTTTAAAAATTTATAGTACTGTGACCTTGTATCACAATTACTATCAATCATTATCCATAGTTGGTCCACTTGCATAGATTTAGTTTTTGCTGGTGAGATATATATATATATTTTTTACCTTGGCACAATATGTAGAATACAGTAAGATGTTCATGTGGAAGGAAAATGTGTGCACATTGCTTATATTCCCATCCCAGAGAAATATATGTGTTATTACCGTATTTTAATTCACCCATCCATTCATGCATACACATGCCGGTATATGTTTGTAGTTTGGGGGAGGTGTCTTTTCTTATGACAATGGGATTGCAGAGTACATGCTCTTTTGGTGGGATTTTTCTTTGTGCCCAGTGATGCGTCATGAGCTTTTTTTTTTTTTTTTTTGTACTTTCCACAGGCCAGCTTAACTTTGCCAGTTCAAGTGGTTGCAGATCTGCTTTCTGATTGTTCTGTAATATGTTAAACCATGTTTTGAAGATGTGCATTTAGGTTGTTTTTAGTTGTTTCCTATTTTATAGAATATTTTGCTGAATATTCTCATGCATACATTTTAGTGAACATCTTCAGATATTTTCTTTGAGTAGATGATTAGAAGAAAAGCTTTTGGTTTGTATGACATTGTGTCTTTAAAGAGTTTGAATATGTCCCATTTAACTTACAGCTCTGCTGCATGTCAGTGAGATCCTCTAGGTCTTCAGTTACGTGCCCTGTAGCGGGTAATACCTACTATTGAAATTGTTTATTGCTAGGAGTAATGATGAATTCAAATACTGAGTAGGGATTTTCAAGGATACTGGAGTGGTGCGACTGGGGTAAATTGGAAGGGCTAATCTTGCTTCAGGGAAAGAGTTACTCTGTTAAGCCTATTGCTGCCATATAATAATATTGATCCAGTGTTTCTAGCTTTTTCAGGTTTTCAAGAAAACCTAGAAGCTTGGATTTTTTTTTTTAATTTAATGTTTATCAGTTTTAAAATGTTGGTTCAGAGTTCTTTCAAAAACTTGGGCGAGCCAAACAGAACACATCTGGGAGCCCTATTTGGTCCTTGGGCAACAAGTTTGAAACCGTTACTTGTGTATTTTATCTCTCCCACTGGTATCTCTCACATTTCATCTCTTTCTTATTTCTGTATGCTCAGAGCCCAGGATAATGATCAGCTTACAAAAAGGGCCAAAAAAATGTGTGTCGCAATGAATAATACATCCTGGAAGCAGTTTAGTTTGGCACTAGAACTAGTCTGTATAGGCTCGTTGAGGCTCAGCTGGTGACAGCTCTTAAATTCTAGTTGTGAAGAGCTGGGAAGAGAGTGTATTTTGACAGCTGATCATAGTTTTGGGGGTATTTTGTCTCAGGGCTTCATTCTGCTGAGACTTGACGTGGGTGCAAAATCACATCTTCAAACTGATAAGTCATCTGGACATGAATTCCCAGTAGAGGAGTGGATCCTGTTTTTGCTTTGAGGTGATTTCACTGCAAAATGTATGACTTTACAAATAACAGAATGAATGAACTTTATGCCTGCCATTTAGGATTTTAAATATGATAGGAAAGTTCTTAGTAACACAACTTGCTTGGACTTTAGCCCATCCATCGGGACTCTGGCCTTTCCTCACAAAGTGGATGCTATCAGAATGTGATTAACGTTAGAGACCAGTGGGTTATCTGTTCTTCAGTGCCACAGTTACATGGTAGAATTGTGGTTTTTGAAAACCACTGTAGCCCTTGTTGCTTACCTGCCTGCATAATGGATTGTTCTGCATTGTATAATTCATGTTGGGCATTAGGTTTGCTGCATGAGACTGGGGATTGGGACTTAGGGTATTTAGATTGGAAATGTAATTGATTCAGTTTTTCTATCAAGGAGCCAAGGAAGGGTCCCTGAAAAATCAAAGCTATAAAATTAGTAGCAGAAGCTCTTTGAGAAGTTTAAATTTGGCTGAGGTTGGATTTGGTTTGTGTATTTATTCTCTTTTTCTCGTTCCATTTCTTCCCTCTATATCCCTTTCAGAATGGAATATTCTAGTAGGCTGTCTAGGAATTCAGTTTTTGATAAAGTAGTCCACTTGAAATCCAAAATTTCATGTGTGACACAGAACTGGGCTTTTCAAGTGTGGCTTACTATAGGCTCTAACCAGCTTCTTGCATTACGGTATCCACATTTGAGGTTTCCAGGACTTCCCATACCAAATCCCAGCTTCACATAAACTTGACTTCTGTCTGCTGTGTCCTGGAAAGGCTCATAGATACAGTGTAGCACAGAAACCTTGTATTCCATGATGCTTTAGGCTGGGCCATCCTTGGTAAACTTTCTATGCTTCAGTCTTTGTTAAAGAGAAGAATCTAGGTCCGCCAAAGAGTAAACCTACAATTAAGCACCCACACAGTATACATGAAACTAGCCTGTTTCAGCTAGGATTAGCACAGCTGCCCAGTAAACCTTGGGCAACCCTGGGAGCATGGGTATTTAACATACATTCTTACAAGCCCCTCAGATGTTTCTCGTTCTTTCTGTTCTTATTATTTACTTCCCCCTCCTCCCACCCTTGCTGGTGCTGGGGATCTAACTTATGGCCTTTTGCATGCTAGGGCAAGTACTATTCCAATGAGCTACATACCCAGCCCATGGACATTTCTTTCATAGCCTTATAGTGGCAGTAGGTAATTAGGCAGTTGATTACTGACACACGACCAAAAGCTAGTTAAATTTGAGATTTTGCATCTTGAGTTTGCATCTTGAGTTTGCATCTTGAGTGAGGCAAAGACAGGGGAAAATCAGTAATCATTCATTGTAACTGAAGAATGTGGGATAAAATTGTTGCAAACACCAATATCCAGGGATATGTCCTGGCTTCTGTCCTTTTGAATCTGTGAGCTACATTCGGTATGCCAAGAAATTTTTCTTTTTAAAGTACAAAGTCTTTTAGAAACACAAGTGTTATCTCAGCGTTGTCATATTATACATGTCTCATGATTTATGAAAGTCAGGGAGATAGGATGCCCAGTAAAAGAAACACCCTTTTAGCTGTTGCCTATTTGTGTCTCTAACTCTGTGGGAAACTACAACCACAAGGAAGAAAGGCCTGGCTCTCATACTCGGTGTGAATCTGTTTCTGTGACATTTTAGCTAAAAATGTAAGCTCAAGCTATTCTCTGTGATATAAATTATCTCAGAGAAAGATAATTGCAAGAAGAAGCCATTGATAGGAGTAAGATTGATGGTTGTTACTCTTGAAAGTTCTTTTGGTGGAAGGAGCCTGTCGGTTGGGTTTAAACATGGTGAGTCACTCCATTTTCCTGACGCATGAATTCCTGGGGAAAAAAGACATTCATAAAAAGCTGGCAGGGATGGGGATTGAGGGGTGGGAGTGGGTTTGTGGGCCTGTGGGCCTGTGTACCTGTTTCCAGGCACATCTGTTTACCTGATGGGTGCTAACAGATCACAGGCAGAGCTGCTTGGGGAAGGTGATAAGTTTTGGAGACATTGGCCTGTAAATTGGATTTTGGTGAATAGAAAGTACATCAGAATTGCCTGGTAGAATCTGCCGGTCATGGGGCTCTGGAGGTGGTGGGATTGTTAGTGACCCTGGCCATGCCTTCCTGCCCCGCAGAGTCCTGATATTCTGTCTCCAGAGAACGGCTCACAGAACTGTATAGGATGCTTATGGAATGTGAGTACTTTACTAGGCCTCGGATCAGACCTACAGAATCAGAATCCTGAGAGTGAGACCTGAGTAGCCACAGTGTTCAAAAAAGTTCTCATGTTCAAAGCTTCAGGCTCTAAAATACCTTTTCAATTCTGATGCTTCATGAATGGTGGTAACACTTCCCGCTCTGCACTCGAGTGAATGTTGATTGAGAAAAGGGATCAAGAGTGGAAAGATCAACTGAGTTATTTGAATACTGGCTCTTTTAGGGGCAAATACTGGAAAAGTGCTTGTGTGTATGTGGAAGGTCTTTGTATTGCTTTAGAGTCTAGAATCAGCCTGGTAATTTGGAGGGACCTTTTCCTTGGTATTGTGCTTGCTTTTTTAAAATGGAAAGGAACCTCTCCAGGGAAGACAGTGGGGACTGGCAGCACATACTGCGATGACGGAATATTCTTTACATTGTCCCATATTTAGTCCACTACCTACGCATGGCTGTTGTGCACTTGAAATGTGGCTAGTGTGGCTAAGAAATTAAATTTTAAATTTTATTTACATACACTGAATCTAAGTCTGCATAACCGTGCATGGCCAGTGCCTACCACATCGAACAGCAGCACAGAAGGCAGTGCCATTACAAGTGAGAGGACAGTCACAGGCCCTTGCTGCCACTTGGAGCTGCTCTAAGATGAGAGTGGAGTGACACTTCAGGTTGGTGCCTCTTGAATTTGAAAACCTGAGAGAAGTAGTGGTTTAGTGTCCCTTAGGCAACCCCTACCCTTTTTATCAGTAGATTTATGGAATGATGGTTTTCCTAAAAAAGTTGAGTATATGGCAGGCCTTCCCAGAGGGCAGAGTGAGAGAGGATCAGACAAATTTTGATTTGCTGGCAGAGCTGGACAAGCAGTGACTCTAAAGAGGATGAGAGAGAAATAACCAGGACCAACCTGTGCTGTGCTGGGTGAGGAGAGAGGCGAGCTTGGTGGCTGACTAAGATCCTGAACATTCAGAGTGGTAGGGGTACAAAGAGGTCACCAGTCCATCAGTGGCTGCTAGAGGCTGTGTAGACACACAGGAACCTAGGCCACAGGGACCACAGTCCTTTGTGGCAAGATAGCTTAGTGGTTACATTGCACTGCCTTGGTTTCAGTTGCAGCTCTGTGATCTTGAGTACTTTACTTAACCTCACTGTCTTAGTTTCCTCATCTAAAAAAGAGATGATAATCATGCTTGGCTGGAGGCCACATATTCAGTACTTAAGAATTTTGAAACCTTGGGCATGGCCGGATGCTGTTTCTGGAAACACAGTCTTGGAGAAGATGGTCTGCCTCTGCGTGTCCCAGTGGTACTAAGCAGAAGCTACAGATGTGGAAATACTTTAGAGTAACTGCTTGTCCAGGTGGTGGTAGTGTTATATTTTCTTCCTGGCTTGTAAAAGAAAACAGTATCAAACGTACATGTGTAAAAGCACACAGTAATATCCTAACTTTATCTTTGTTTCATGGTTTCGTGTGTGTGCGTGCGAAATTCAGCTAGCAATAATTATGGACCTCATCTCCGATGAAAGGAAAAAAAGATGAGCCCAAGGTAATAAGGCAAGTTGCAGATACTAGCTCCCAAAGAAGAGTAAAGATGTTTTCTTTGGTCACATTCTCAGCAATTTTATTATTTGATGACGCTAAGGGATTTCTTGTCTCTTCCTGTGTTTACCTGGAGTCTTTTTTTAAGGATTCGTCTCCAGCGTGACTACCTTTCCCATCACCTGTCTGTTGGACGTCACCTACGAGAATGGAAACTAAGGCCATAAGAGCCATGTCGGCATCAGCCCAGTCTTCAGTCTGTGCTTTGAAAGTGTTTGATCAATCTTCTCCATTGAGATCAAACCCTGAGGCTTGAGAAGTCATTGCTGGATGAGGGCTCCTGGCTAATGAGGGGCAGCGAAGGGCCTCCCCTGGAGTGGAAACCTGCCGTGCCTTTTTTAGAAGCCCTGTGAGCCCCTGAGGTGGGTGGCATTTCCCTCCAGACTGCCTGTGCTGTATGGGTGGGGGGAGCAGGACACACCCTCCTCCCTTCCAGCGGGTTCTGGTCCTTGTGCTCTCACTGGAGCAGGAGATGCCCATCCGTGCCCCATATGTCTAGGCAGTGTCAACTGACACCCACTTCTCAGTACTTTTTGGAAACTGCAAGGTTCTGTTTGACTTTTAAAATTGTGTCAAAATATACATAAATTGTCCTTTTTTAACAAACTACTTTTTAAGTGTGTAGCTTAGTGGCACAGCTGGTGTTGTGCAGTCTTCACCACCATCAATCTCCTTGGTTATCTTCCCCCATGGACGCTTAGTCCCTGTCAAGAACTCCCCATTCACTTATCCTCCTTACCTGAGCTATATTTCTGTCTTGAATGTGGCGGTCATTGGAACATCGTATCAGTGGAATCATACAGTGTTTGTCTTTTTGTAACTGGCGCATGTTGTAGCACATGCCATCATGACCTTCCTCTTTCAGTTGGAATCATCCAGTGTATGTGCAGACTGCAGTTTGTGCATGCATTTGCTGCCATGGACAGAGTTGTTTCTGTCTCTGTGTGACTTTAGTCTTCCCCTAAGAAGCAGGAAGAGTAGTCAGATTTCTTCAATACTTGGCCTCCTCCTTTGAGCTCCTCTTCCTTTTGTGCTTGGCCTAACTTTCCCAGGTGCACCACTGGCCTAATGTCAGTGCTCTGAAGATGGGGATCGCATCACCAGGGTAGAGGATGGCTAGCAGTGTCTCCTCACCATTGCTTTGGGACTCAGAGCACTCTGGATTCTCTGGGCTTTAGTTCTCCATTGACTGTGATCTGGTCATATCACCACAGTCCCAGGTTGGAGGCTGTAGATTTGGGAGTTTCGGACCAGGGTTTGCATCTCATGTATCTGAGTTCCAATTTGGTCTCACCGCTTACTTGCTAAGTGACGTTAGGTGTGTGATTTTACTTCTGTGAATTATCAGTAAGAATGGACATGTTGTGTGGCTGCTGGAAGGATGAAATGAAAAGACACATGAATCCTTGGCGTGGAACATAGAGCAAAAGCAACACTGAATAAACCAGTCGTTATTACTAAGTTTGTCACTTTTCCTGCTTTGAATCTGATAACTTTTGATTCTAGTTTTGTGGAGGCACTGAATTGATTGTATAATTAACTCAAAACACTTCTGTTAAACACTCTGGGTTTTTATAATCTTTCCTGGCACCACCTCCTCTTAGATTTTATGGAGCTGAATTTGGTGGACTAAATTATATGGAGCAGATTTAATAGAAACACATTCTAAGTATACTGTTTTTATGTTATTTCTCTTAGATCACTTGAAGCCTGAATTTAGTCACCATTCTCTGTAGGAAGCTAGAAATCATTATAGAACAATTAAATGATCCATGAATCTTTAGTGTTCTAGAATGATTGATGAGAAGATAAAAGGACAGGAAATGTATATGGATGTTGTCCGATAAACTTTATGCCAGGGTAGTTGCCTGGCTTGGTAAGGTTTTTTTTCCCTCTTCTGTCAATTATTTTATTTTATTTTACTTTATTTTATTTTATTTATTTATTTTTGGGGCAGGGTTTCATGGTTCATGCTGGCCTTGAACTCATTTTGTAGTCCAGGCTGGTCTGGAACTTGCAATGATCCTCCTGCCTCAGCCTCCTGAATGCTGGGATTACAGGTGTGTGCCACTGTGCTTGGCTCTTTCTGTTGATTATTGTAGCTGCAAATACAGTTGAAATTCAGCCACTTAGACATTCATTGCTTACACGTTTTTTTCTTTACTTTTTTGTTTTTGAGTCAAGGTCTCTCTACATAGCTCTGGGTGGCTTTAAACTTGAAATCCTCCTGTCTCCCATGTTCTGACTTTACTGTCCTGTGCCATCATGCCCGGCTTACTTACACATTTTAAATATAGTTTGTGTACTTTTAAATAATAATGTTACATAGTTTTAATTTTACTCATTGTTAAATGTCACAGTTACAGAGCAGCTGACATTTGGGTAGCCTTTCCTGTGTGCTATGTAGAAGTGCCCTTAACTCATTTACTTCTTAGTCTGTTTTAAGATTGTGGGTATTATCATCACTCCCATTTAACAGAAGAAGGAATTGAGGCTTAGAGGAGTTAAGATATTTTTTATTACTGTTTTTATTATTTTTTTATTTTACAAGAAAAAATACAAATGATACATGTTCAGAATTACAAATGATACAAAAAATACAAATGATACATGTTCAGAATTACAAATGATACAAAAAATACAAATGATAAATGTTCAGAATTTCAAAACAAAATAATATGAGAATAACAGTGGTTAATGTATTTCATATTTTTATCTTTAAAGTACAGATTACAAAGTCAGATTACAAGATACAGGCATGAAAAATTGATCAATGTAAGCACAAACCTCTCTTTCCAATGAACTAGTAGAGATTAGTAGTATAATTATCTTACCTATTGTATATTTTATCACAGTAGCTTTCTAGTGTAATTGAAGTCAGGGATCGTGATGCCTCCTGCCTTGCATTTGTTGGCCAGTATTGCCTTTGCTATTCTAGGTCTCTTCTGATTCCAGATGAATTTTAGGAATGTTTCCTCTAGATCTGTGAGGTATGTTAATGGTATTTTGATTGGAATTGCATTAAATCTGTATAACCATTTTGGGAGTAGGACCATTTTTTACTGTGTTGGTTCTTCCCAACCTAGAGCAAGGGATATCTTTCCATTTTCTGGTATCTTCTTCTATCTCATTTTAAAAGAATACTATAATTTCCAAAAGGTCTTTTACATCCTTTGTTAGGTTGGTTCCTAAATATTTCATTTTTTTGGATGCTATTGTGAAAGGTGTTATTTTGATAATCTCCCTCTCAGTGAGTTTGTTGTTTGTGTATAGGAATGTTATTGATTTATGAGTGTTCACTTTGTATCCAGCTAGACTGCTGAGTTTGCTTATTAAGTTGTAGGCTCTTGATGGAGTTTTTGGTGTCTTCTATCTGTCATTTGCAAATAGTGATAATTTAACTTCTTCCTTTTCTATCCTTATTCCTTTTATTTCCCTTTCTTGTCTAATTGCTCTGGCTAATGTTTCCACAATTATATTGAATAGGATTGGTGATAGTAGGCACCTTTGTCTTTTACTCCGATTTTAGAATGAAAGCTTTCATTTTTTGCTCATTTAGTATGATGTTGGCTGTTGGTTTGTCACAGATGTTTTTTATCAGGTTGAGGTAGAGACCATCTGTTTCAATTTTCTTTAGGGTTTTTACTATGAATGAGTGTTGGATTTTATCAAAAGTGTTTTCTGCATCTATTGGAATGATCGTGTGATTTTTGTCTTTGGCTGTGTTGATGTAATGGTGCATTATGTTTATTAGTTTGTGTAGTTGAACCATCCTTGCATTCCTGGGATGACTCCCACTTGATCATGATGTATAATCTTCTTGATGATTTGCTGCATTGTTTGCTAGTATTTTATTGAGGATTTTTGCATGTATGTTCTTTAGGGAGGTTGGCCTATGGTCTCCTTTCTGGTTGGGTCTTTCTGTAGTTTTGGTATCAGGGTAATACTTGCCTTCAGGAATGAGGAAGAATTCCTTTCCTTTGATTTTCATTAAAGATTTTTAAGGCTTCTTGGCATTAAGTCTTCTGTAAATTTCTTGTAGAATTCAGCCATGAATCTGTCAGCACCTGGCATTTTCTTTGTTGTTAAGTTTTTAATTATATTTTCAATTTTAGTAACTGATACTGGGTTCTTCAGAATTTTTATATCTTCTTGGTTCAGCTTTGGTATTTCATGCATATTTAGGTATCTGTCCATTTCTTCTGTGTTTTCCATCCTATGCAAGTAAAGACTTTCAAAGTAGGTATTGATGATCTTCTAAGTTTCCACAGGATCTGTAGTGGATTTCACCCTTTTCATTCATTGCGTGAATTTGAATTTTTTCTTTCCTTTCTTCAATTAGGTTGCCTGGGGTTTATCAACTTTGATTATTATTTCAAAGAACGAACTCTTTGATTCACAAATTCTTTGTATTTTTTTAGTCTCAATTGCATTAATTTATGCTCTAAGCTATATAATTTCTGTCTGTGGGCTTTCTTGTTCTTGTTTTTTTTGAAAGCTTCAGGTGTAGCATTAGGTTCTTTATTTGAGCTCATTCTATTTTCCTGAGGAGAGAATTCACTGCTATAAATTTCCCTCTTTGGATTGCTTTCATTGCATTCTACAACTTCCTGTATGTTGTATTTGCATTTTCATTTGATTGTACATATTATATAATTTCCACTTCAATTTCTTCTGTGATGCATTGGTTGTTTAGGAGAGTGTTATTTAATTTTCATGTATTTATGAGGCTTTTGTTGTTTTTTTGCCATTAATTTTTAGTTTCATTGTACTGTGGTCAGATAATATGCATGGGATAATTTCAGTTGTTTTGCATTTACTTAAGCAAGTTCTGTGGGCTAGTAGTTGGTCTATTTTAGCAAACATCCCATGTGCAACTGAGAAGAATATGTATTTTGATGTTGTTCAGTGGAACACTGTGTATGTCTGCTAAGTCCATTTGTTCATGTTTGATTCAGTTCTGTTATTTCTTTGCTGATTTTTTGTTTAGTTGATTTATTTCTTTGTGACAATGTTGTATTAATATCCCTGTTATAATTGTGTTATTGCTTATTTAATTTTTATAGACATTAATATTTGTCATTCATAATTGGGTGCTTCTGTATTTGTTACAGATGTAGTTCTGATTGTTAGCTCTTCCTCTTTACTTTTTCCCCTGACAAATATGTAGTGACCCTCTTTATCTGTTTTAATCATTTTTGATTTGAAGTTCACATTGTCTGCAAACAGAATAGCTACCCCTGCTTTCTTCTGAGTTCCTGTTGCATATTTTGATGTTGAGTCTATCAATTTCTTTTTGAGTTAAATGTGTTTCTTGTATATAACATATTGTTGGATCTTGTTTCTTGATCTATTCTTCCAATCTGTTTCTTTTGATTGGTAAGTCGAGGCCATTTCCATTGATATTTATAACTGATATTTATTGGCTTATCTTTGTTATTTTATTTTTCTATTGTTGGTTTCCTACTTTTTAGTATCTGTTAATTGCTTGCCCTGTGTAGTGGTTGATTGATTTTGTCAACTTGAGAAGGTTAGAAGCTTAACTAAATTGACTTAGCAATTCTACACCTTTGAGTATAGAGGACCTACCCTAGGATGGCTCATTTCCTGGATTGTATAAAAGGGAAATGAGGAAGGAAGGATGGAATTCTTTTCTTTGATGGAGCTCCAGTCTTTGCCTTCAGTTTAGATGACATCTCCTGGCTTCCAGTGCAGAGTCTTTGGCTTCTGCCTTGGATCCTTTAGCCTTCTGGCATAGACTTGTCTGCCTTCTGTCACAGACTCCCCAGTCTACTGATATAGACTTATACAGGACACTGCAGTGAATTCTAGACCTTGAACTGAATCCTTCAGCCTTCAGCCTCCAGCATGCAGATACCCTCTGCAACCTTCCTCATCCAAGTCTGTGGCTGACCATCGTAAACCAATCTTGTAATTTATACTTTTATACATCTTGTGTTGTATCTGTTTCTTTAGTAAAATCCTATTATAACCTGCCTTTTTTTTTCTGATGCTGTTCTTGGAATTGTGGTCATATCTCAATCTACAGTATCTTTCCGTACTCTTTGTAGAGTTGATTTGGTGGTTATGAGTTTCTTCTTTTTTTTTTTTTTTTTGTCATGGAAGTATCTAATATTCTGTTTTCTATAATATTTCTATAATCTATAATATTCATTCAAGGTTTCCATCATTTTCCTATGCTTCTCTATTTTTTATTTATATCTTCTCTAGCTGTGCTGTGTAATTCTGTTAGTTTTGAAAGATAGTTTTGCGGGGTGCATCAGTCTGGGTTGGAAGTTGTTTTCTCTCAGGGCTTGAAATTCTTCGCTGCAAGCTCTTCTTGAGTTGAAACTTGTATTGAGAAGTCAGCTGTGATTCTAGTGGGCTTTTTAAAATAAGTGATCTATTTCTTTTCTCCAACAGATTTGCATATTCTGTTTTTGTGCTGAATTTCTGGCATCTTGATTATTGTACATCTAGGTGTAGACTTATTTTGGCTATGGCTCTTTGGAGTTCTGTATGCCTCACTTTTGTGTGTGTCAGATTGTGTTCCAATGCCTGGTAAATTTTCTGTCGTTACTTTTGCAAATAATTTCTTCATGATATTTGTGTTGACTCCTGCTTTCTTCATTGTCACTCATAAGTCTTACATTGTTTTATTTATTTATTTTTTGCATTATCTTGGAGCTGTTGAATTATTAATTCATGGTCCATTGTTATTCTTAAAATATCTTTGTTTTTTTTATTGCTAGCCATGATCCTGTCTTCAAGGTCTGAAAGTCTATCTTCAGTTTGGTTCAAGCAGTTTTTTGTCAGAATACAATGGAGTTTTTAATTTCCTGGCTATCTCTTTGGATCTGTTTCATCTATTCTGTTTGTTTTCTATAATATTCATTCAAGGTTTCCATCATTTTCCTATGCTTCTCTATTTTTTATTTGTGTCTTCTCTGGCTGTGCTGTGTAATTTCTTCATTATTATTGTCATTTCTTTTTTTACCTGGGAGATATTTCTGATCTGATTTCCTCTATAGCCTTATGGATTTGATTTTTTATTTCACTTGCTGTTTTCAGAAATTTCAGGAAGCTGTCTTCTTTCTTTGTCTATGTGTCCTGTATTTGTTCCAGTTGGACTGAAGGTGTCAGATTGCATTTTGCTTTTTTGTCTTGTCATTTTTTATTTCAGAAAATTTTTTTTAAGATTTTGTTTTCCGTGATGATCCTTGAAATCTGAGTTTTTGTAGTAGGTAGCTATTTCACTAGTAGAAAAGCCTCTTTAGGAAAAGTATGTTCTTTAGGGATGTCTTCTGCGTGTAGGAAGTTATGGGTTTGTGTCTGTCCCCAGATCCTACCTTCCAAATTAATCAATAGTGGCAAGTTGGCATCTGTTTGGCTCCATCCCCAGTCCCTTGGTGTTGGGCTATGGTGAGGTTATTACCCAGAGCTTCCCAGTATTGTTGTAGAAGTGAGAATAACTGATTGAAACAGATATGACTTCCTAGGTAAAATACTATAATTTGCAATAACAATAGCATCAAACACAATTTAGAAATGGATGAAGTTTGCTAACTATTGATTTCTACCATTTTTTTAAATGGTAGAGATGGAAAACAAACTTAAGTTCTCAGGGTCCAGGAATGGTATCTGTTCTTATCAGCCTGAGAAGTGGTTGATGAAGAAATACAAGCTTTCTGGGCCTGAGGAACTTTTCTAGGTCATTAGAACCAGAGATTTATGCTCAGTTTCTTTTTTTCAAGAGATGGGGTCTTGCTCTGTGGCCCAGGCTGGACATAACCCTTGGGCTCAGATAGTCCTCCTGCTTTAGCCACCTCAGTAATTGAGACCACAGGTATGTGCCACCATAGGTACCTTGTTATAAAAATGATCAAATATTAATTTATCAATTAGTATATATGCCTCATTATGTCTCTCAGCAAGTTAGGACAGGCCTTGGAAATGGTCTCAGAAGTCACCATGGCTGTCCATTATACTTACGTTTTCTAAGTGATTCAGGACCTCTGATTTAATAATGCTCATGTCTCAGTTTCCTCATATGTAACGGACACTGTTAATAAATGTGAGGACTGCAGAAATTTAGTGAACAGTTATTGGTTATGTATGTGCTGAGCCCAAGCCACTGTCATGGGAGCATCATTCCTCTACTCTTAGGTGTTTTCCAGGGTCCCGTGAGCTGAGGATTTGCAGTCATCCACTGTAGGGCTGGAATTTCCTGATATAATGTCATGTGCAGGGCTCACCTTCGAGTTATTTGGAAAACAGTCGCAGTGCCCAGCTGTGTTTGCTGGCTTGGGGTTGGTGAGGAAGCTGCACTAGAGCTGTGTAAATAAGCACTTGGACCTGAAGGCTGCAGTGTGAGGTCAGGTTTGGAGTCCACTGACAATCCCCAGTCTTGGGATGAGCATTCCCTGAAGACATGCATTCTTTCCCTGCCCTTTGTGCTCATTTATTTTATTTTACTATTGTTGTCTTTTGATCCTGAGGGTTGAACTCAGGGCTTTGTGTATGCAAAGCATGTACTGTACAAGTGAACTGTGTGCCCAGTGTCTTCACTTATGTTTAAATAAGATGTGTTTTATCATTAGAGGGGAGACCTAGGGTAGCATTTAAGACATATGGATGGCTGAGGAATATGTTTTTCCCCTCAGAGATTCCAGGCCTTGCGGCTATAGAAGTATCTGTATGTTTTGTGAGAGTTTGTGTAATGTGGTATTTGATTCATTATGTGGTACTAGGCTCTGCAGTTAGGCAGTTCAGGATCTGAATCCCCTAGTACTCTGGACTTGGGTAATATTTATAAACTTGGTAATTCTAAAGCTTTTTTCTTTTTAAATCAGAAAGTGTCTACCTTGTGGAACTACTTATGAGAATTAAGTCACATAACACATGAGGAATATTCGTTAAAGTTACATAGTAAGCATTCAATAATTACACCTGCTATTGACATTATTTTATCTAATGAATCACAGTGATTAGTGGTTCTTTTCAACAAAACATACATTGTGATTTCTATATGCAAAATAATGTAGATTCTATAAGACTCAAAGTTAAATGATATAACTTCAAGAGATCAGTGTAGCTATTACACAAGTACCGTGAAGTTGTTACTTTTTCTTGATCTCTTTTTATATGTTAAATGTTTTCTGTGCATTTGTTCACCTAATTTTCAAAACAGACCTTGGTGCCATTCTAAAATCCTAGTTTACAGATATGAAAACTAAAGCCCCAGCATTAGTGTAGGTGATTTTGCCCAAGTAAGTAGCGCAACTGGGAACTCTATCTAGGTCTGCATATAATGTATGCATATAATCACAAGTCTCTTTGTCTCCACTATCTGGAGTTCACTAGTGTGATTTGGGTTTTGGGTTGGGGTAGGGGAAATTAACCATGGTGTGGGCATTCCCAGGGAGAGAAGATGATGTGAAGATTGTTTGCCAACAGCTGGGCTTGGGACAGGGTTCACTGGGGAAGTTGTGTTTGTCATAAGTAGGATATTTATGGGACCTGGGTGGTGTGCTATTCTGACTGGAGGGAATAGCAGGTGCAGTGGCCTGAAGGCAGGGTGTCCAGAGTCAAGGGAACATGTAGAACAAGATAACCTGTTTCCTTTACCAGTCTGGCAGGATTTCAGTAGTCTTCAAGTAGTTTGATAAAGCCTTTTTAAAGAGTATGTGGAAATAGTCTGTTAAAAATGGTAATATTTTAGCTTTTCCATTACAAGAGATCTTTTCTCTGGAAATACTCAAACCTGTAAAAGATATGTGTAGGGCCTTGTTCTCTGTAGTATTGTTTGTAAAGAGAAAAATTTAGTTTGACTTACATGCATTGTGGTGGTTGAAAACTCATGGCACTTCTCTACATTGGTGTGTTCTGTAGTTGGTTAAAGTAACACGATGAGTCTCTGTGCCCTGATAAGTAAACAGATGGTAAACTACATGGAAAGCAAGAGACAATATCTGTTGAATAATCTCATTTTTGTAATACGCAGCTGACCTAGGTAGTTGTGTTCCTGTGCACTTTAAAATAAAGAGGTCTGTAACAACATGGGTCACTTGTTTTTGCTCCCTTTAGGTCAGTGACCACTTTGTTTGAGAAATAGCTGGTTTATACCTGTTGTGTTGGTGTAATTATTAATAGTGCTTTTTGCAGTGTGTGGTATCCTGTTTTGGACAGTGACTTATACAGTTACCCAGCCTTCCTTCCTCTGAGGGTTGGAATAGGGGCAAAAGTCATGGGAAACTGACTGCTACACATGTGACTGGGCGTAGTTTACAGCAAGCATTATTTTTATCAAGTATAAAGAGGATTATGCCTCTGCTGCATTATGTAGTGGTTCATTGTTACTGTTGTTACTGTACTGGTAGGTTACTGTTACATAGTACTGAAGGAGAAGTTACGCTTTTGTATTTTTGTCAAATGTATAAGCATCTAAGTCATCAGTGAAATTAGTGAAAATTTTAATTGAGAGAAGTGTGCAGAATTTTCATACTAATGTTCTTTTTTTCAAAAAACTGGGAATTTTTGCATTACCTCTTTTCTTTTGACTCCTAGGTTATTGAATTGAAATTCTCCTTTGGGAAAACAACACACCTTTTGAAAAAATGTAAAATTGTTGGCCTTCCTCCCCTCCAAGTTCCTCAAACATAAATTTAGATACAATGGGAGTCAAAATTATTAAATGGGCTACATGCAACCCATTGATCTAGAGTGGGCTTCTTAGTTGGCTATGTTCCTCTTTTCTTTCCTTCCCAGTAACATCCCAGAGGAAATGAGTATGAGAGGGAAATAGCTGCAGTTAAAAAATAACAGTGATTCAGATTTATCCGGACATCTATGGGCTGCTTTTGATGTGCCAGGCACTGTGCTAGTTGATTTCATGTCTGTCACCTCTTCAGTTCTTTACAAAAACTCTTGATTAGAATTATCATCTTTGTTTCATGCACATGAAAACTGAGGCTCCAAAAAGCTGAGTACTTACCTAGGATACTTTGGATTCAAACCACAGGCCTTTGGTTTGGAATCTTAATGCGCATGCTACTGTGAGTGACTTTCTTAACCTCAGCACAACTGACATTTTGATAAGGATAATTTTTTGTTGTTGGAGGCTGTGTTGGGTGTTGTGACATGCTTAGCCACAGCCCTGACCTTTGCCTACCAGATACCAGTAACTCCCACCCTCTACTCTCCATCCCTAGTTGTGACAGAAATATCTGTCATTAGACCTTTCCAGAAGTTCTCTGCAGAGTAGAATAGTTGAGAACAACTGTTATGCCAAAACAGAAGACTGTCATTGAATCCAGATAAATCAAGGGTTAACACTAGGGCAGCAAAGCTAGGATGTGAACTCTTAAGAGTGTGTGAACCCTACTGGGTCTAAAATTCTTGGCTGTTCTATTCATTTCATTTTTTGTTTGTTTCCTGAGGAACTGGAAAACAGTCTCTCAGTCTTTTTAGTCAACAATAGCTCTAGTTAAAAAGTAGAGCAGAGCAGGTTGAAGATATTGGGGATTTCTCAGTATACTGAATCTTTCCTGTGCTCTTGCTCTCCTTGCCCTGGTCGTCAGCATGAGCTGACACCAGGAGTGCCCAGATTACCAGTTCCATTCACTGAGGTTTTCAGCGTGTTGCGTATGGACTCTGTGTGGTTCACTGGTGCAGCGCTGAGCAGGAGTAAAGCCCAGCATCAAGTAAAAATAATACTGCTGGGAATATTTGGTGAAATCCCTCCTTGGTATGTGGCCTTTGTGCCAGTGTTTCTCTTGAAGCGTTCTACGGGTCAGTTGCTTGGTCAGTGAGTGGCACATTCTGGGAAGTCCCCTTGCGGTGTGCTAATGCAGCCTGGGCAACTGCTTCTCTCCATGTCCTCCTCTGCTTTTCTGTAATTAGCTGGTTATTACTGAGCCGTCCTATCTTTTATCTGTGTTTCAGTGTGGAACTTTTAATACTATCTCTTCTCTTATTTATGTTTTTAAGAAAATCTTGGAATAGTTTGGATTATTCTAGTTGTGTTGGATCATCATAAATTTTTTCCTTTTCTATTTTGATCCTCTGCTAAAAAATGATTTTTAAGATATTATTTGAGGACTTGTTTTATTTATGACTGTTTGACAGATTAAAGTCTATATGTATTTTAAAGTTGAATTTGTCAAATTAACTGACTGTAGAATTTTTCTATAGCTGTCATTATTTGAATTTGAAGGATATAACTTTTGAAAGCTCACTTTGCTATTTATTCTACTTAAACAAAAGCTGATCATCTGACTTAGACAATCTAGGGGATGTAGGGAGACTTAGAGTTAAGGAAATGTTATGGATTAAAAACTGATGTTCAACTTAACGCCAACTGAATTAAATCAGCATGTTGCTGAGCGTAGATGTTCCACTTGGGGAAAGTTGCCAGCGTAAATAGAGACATGAAGAAGAGCGAGGCATTGTGGGTTTCTCTAAGTGTTGCTGTTTGAGCCATTGGTTCTTCTGGAGGAGCTCGTCATGACTAGCTCCCCAGTGTGAGTTTGACCATTGTCACTGGAGGAGTTTGGGACCTTGTTGGTGAGAGTGGCTGTGGTTTGCTTTGGGGGAGCTGTGGTCCTTACATCGAGCATCGCTTCCTGGCTCTGGAGGGGAAGACGTGTCGTTTGATCTTCAGGAGAAACTTGTCATGCTGGCTTTCTGGCATGTACTTGACTGTTTTTATTGTTGGAGGAGCTTGGGACCTCCGTGTCGCTGAGGATGGCTGTGGTGCTTTTCAGGACATCCCTGGTCTTTGTTGTGAGTGTGACTTCTTGGCTCCAGTGTAGAACCCTCAACCTACCAGCACAGCTCCCTCATTCTGCTGACATAGACGTTTTCCAGCTTCCACCGCTGACCTTTGGGCCTTCCCAGCATGGATCCATAAAACAGATTGGCGTGAGTCCTTCTTGTGGGCTCTAGATCTCCAGTTGGACTCGTGGGAGGCATTGTCATGGGCTCTAGGTCTTCAGCTGGATTCATACAGGACATTGCTGTGGGATTCAGGCCTTTGGCTGAATATTCTGGGTCTTTAGTTTGTGGATAATTTTTTGCACTTTATTGTGTTAAACTCTGGGTGACCATCATAAATAATATTATAAATTCTGTGTCCTGATTCTAATTGTTCTCCTCGCAGCTGCTGACTACAACAGGAAAGAAGAAATGTTAAGCATTCACTGGATATTATACGTGTTTCTAAATATAAAAAGTTAAGTTTTTTTCCCCTCTCAGATTTCCTCTGGAGAAATGACAAATCAGTAATACTGTGAACTGGTCATAGTTCCCTCTATGGAAAATGAGGGAGGTGTAAACCTCTCTGTCTGTCTGTCTGTCTGTCTGTTTCTCTCTTGTGTGGATGTGTTACTAAGGACTGAGCCTAAGGTCTTTGCACTGAGCTACACACTGTACCATTCTTTATTTTGAGACACTGTCTTGCTAAGTTGCTGAGACTGGCTTCAAACTTTGGATTCTCCTTCCTTGGCATCCTGAATACCTGAGATTACAGGTGTGGGCCTCCATGTCTACCTTCACCACAGTTTTTTGTGAAGTGTATTGTTTGGTTCCCTGAGAAGCAAACTCAGAATTGGAGATTACTACATAGAATGTTTACTAAGGAATGCTTTTGAGATCAATTCCTGGTGGGAGTGTTGGGCCAGGTGAGCAGTTGGTTTGTGATGTGATCACCAGGGTTTCAGTGGACTCATGGGAAGTTCTGACGTCTCCACAGTTCTTCACCACCCTCTGCTGAGGGCCAGGCTGCATCATCTTGTCAGTCAGGTTGTGCTGGGAAGGAGGTTCTGACACCTTGTTGAGAAACTTGACCAAGAGGACACAGCTGAGAAGTGGTATATTTGAACCTGATGCCATATTTGAATTGTTTTCAAACCTTTATTTTTGTTGCTGTGTGACTGTTGCAGTGTTAGTTGCCGAGAAAAGAGTATTTTGGGCAATCTTTTTCATTTTCCATAGGCGGACAACCTTGAAATCAGATAAGTTGGCTATCTCTAATGTCTCCAGCCTTTTATTGAAAGGAATGTAAGATCATTTGTTCAAAATGAGTTACCAGCTGGAAGAGTAGTTCAACTTGATCCTTTATTGTACCTCGTCCAGTGTTGACTTCGAATAAATTGGTGTCCTTCTGATTCCCTGGGAAGCACTTTACTCAGCAAACTCCTTAACATGAAATACCACAGGCAACGTGGCTTCCTCAGAGAAAGCTGCTGAGTTTCAGGTTTTTGCTTATAGTTGGCTACAATCCTAGGATAAGACCAGCCACCAAATATTTACTCTATCCTTTTATCACTGCAGAGAGATCTGAGAGCAAAGGTACTTTGTAATCACCAGAATTGTTGGTGACTACAGTGTACAAAACAATGAAAATAAATACAGTTGATAGTGGAAAGAAAGCAGGAGTTATGTATTACCTTTAAATTACACAACAGGAAATTCCAAAAATGAAGTTACATTTAATCAAAATGAGTCTCTGGGGATTTTCAGGTAGCTAGCTGGTTTACTAATGTGAACATGTCTGTCTACTAGAGGTATCAGTGAGGAATTCCCTTCTTATCATCCACTTCCTCCACCCAGATCAAAGGGTCAGATTGTTCTAGGAAGCAGCTCTCTTTGTTCAGCCTCTTTCTTGAGTACTCCAGACCTCTTTGGGAATCACTGAATATCAAGCTAACTAAGAGACAAGGTAAAACCAAGCATGGTGGTCTACATATGGGAAGCTGAGGCTGGAGAATTGCTACAAGTTTGAGGCCAGTAGTGAGTTCTAGGCCAGCCTGAAAACCACATAAGGAGACCCTGTCTCAAAAAACAAAGCACAAAACAAACAAAAACCCCAAAAAATGAAGTACTCAAGGTAATTTAGATATTATTGCCTAAGTTATATAGGGTTATTCTTCATGAGCCTTGAGGGTTGATGAAGGCTCTTCAGCTCAAACTTAATCTCAAACTTAATACCATAGCACATTAAATTCATTCTCAAACTTAATACTCTAGCACATTCCTTACCCTTTGATGTGTCATTGTAAAATAGGGTGAAGGGCAGCACCCACTTTTCCTAGAATTACTGTGACAGTATGTGTGATGCTTGGCATTATTTAGCATTGTGCTAAAGCATTTGATGCATGTCAATTATTATTTCTTTAAAAGAAGACAATTCATTTGAAAATGGGGAAGGAGGAAGAGAGAGATGACAGACAGCTACCCTAAAAGGGGCAATTTGACAGTGAATTGCTCTGATGATTATTACTTTTTGATAAAGAAAAGCTAGTGTGTTCTTGAGAGCAGGTTGAGAACCACAGTGCTGTATTAAGAGGATTTATCTTCAGTGAATGCCCAGTGTTTTTACATTTTGCTCTCAGATTTGCAGACTTTTTTGATTCTCTCTGTGCTGTGTTGTAGGCATTTTTGAACCTTTCTGATTGATGAAAGCTCAAAGGGGCTTATTTGTCAGGTAGTCAGTTGCAGAACCAAGTCTTGAATGCAGATATTCCTTATTTTTGAGGGTCCTCAGTCTTCCCTCCCACATTTTGGGACAGCTATCCAGGCTGAGTCATTTCTTGTGTTTATGTTTTTCTTTTCTTTTGTATTGGAACGCTTCTTCCCTTCTTTCTTGGTAGGAAAGGGGCTCTATTTGTCTCATGGGCTTGGTAGCAGACAAGCTGATCTTTGACAGAGCCCCGAGTCACAAGGGAAGAGAAGATAGATTGTTACACAAGTAGGGCTTTCTGGGGTCTAAATCTTGCTTGCTTAGTAAAATCTCTGGACTCTGCCCACTTCCTTTCATCTTCTTGTTTTCTATCCTGATGTAGCCTGCTTACAGTATGTAAAGGGCTTTCCTTCTGTTTTTAGGATTGACAGCATACGAAAGACCTATGAGAGCTCACAGGCCTGACGCAGCCTCCCTTGCCACTCACTTATGGTTTCTTTACTGTGCTTGACTGTGGGATCTTTGCAGGTATCTTCTTCTTTTTCATCATCGTCTTGTTTCTCTAACTCCTCTTGCTTTATCTCCTTTCACCTCTTCAAAACTGGGAATTGAGCACAGGGTCTTCACACTGAACTATATCTCCAGCCCTTTTGTTTTGTGATAAGGTCTCTCTGAGTTGCTAAATTGCCCATGCTGGGTTTGGTTTTGAGATCCTGTTACCTCAGCCTCCCAGTGTGCTGAGATTAGAGGTGCATTCATTCCACCATTGCTACCCAGCTTTGCCTTTCTTCTTTGTCTGGATGCTGTTACTTTCTCATCATATGTAGTTAATCAGTGTTTATCCTGCAGCTTATCAGTTGTACTGTCATTTTGTCTGGGAAGCTTTGCTAATAGGGTTTAATCTTAATACTGTCTCAGAAGCCCGTGTGTTTCTTTTTTGTGGCATTCAATGATGTGCACTTAGGGTTGTGGTATGTGTTCTGTGCTGAGCTCTGTGAAGGTCTAGAGCATCACTGGTGTTTATTTCACCAGTAAATCCACAGTGCCTGCCAGATATGGAGCTTCCATGTAGAGTACTCACATTTTTGAAACCTTGTGAAAGACAACTGAGTTCATCAAATGCTGTAGGATCCAATGTAGTAGGTCAACAGCTTGACTGTGCACCTGAATTACCTGGTGATGCAGTTCCCATTTCATTATGTTCTGGTGGAATCTCTAACAACCTCCCACAAGACGCTGATGGTGGTCTTGGGACCACAGGAAGCCCAGGAGGATCCAGAAAACACATCTGTGGATGCAGCCTGCTACCTGCATTTCATGTCTCCTCTCTTCTGACTTAGGAAGTATAGTATGCACACTGAACTGGTTACTACTTCACTGTGGCTCTGCACCCTGGGAGCTCCCGAAGTTCCTTCTTGTCTCCAGCATGGTTTCTCACTTGCATCCAGCCTGATACGTGGTCCTGAGATGCTCCTCTGCAACAGCAGCGAACCATTCTGACAACACCTGCTTCGGCTGCAGTTAAGGAATGTCCTCCAGCACTTGCATCATTTCCCTTATTCTGCACATCTGTACAGGCAAATTGCTTCTTCCTCCCTCTCCTTCTCTGCTCTGGAGTTGAGATGCTTTCTCAGTTATTTTTCTCATTGTTGAGACAAAATATCCAATATCCAAAGTTAAAAGGGGAATTATGAAGTAAAACCTGTACAGTGGGCTAACTAAACCTTAGCACCATGTTCCTAGTCTCTGAGGCCCTGTGCCCAAAGTGAGGCCTTTGTTACCTCTTAACTCTAGGGAGGTTCAGATGCTGGTACAACTCGAATAGTAAGAGTGGACAGTACGCAAGGTGCTGGGAGACCTCACCCAAGCTGTCCAAGGGGTTCCACACTGAGTACCTGAAGAGTCCCATAGCGGTTCACCCGGAGGCTCGGCTGGTGGAGACAGTGATTGCTGTGGATGGAAAACACATCCCATACATCGAGTTTCTGACCCAAATGCTGGTTCACAAGAATGGGCGGCACCCTGAAGGCAAGGCTTTGATCTTGATATTTGCAACAGAACATATGGAGGATGATCAGAAACCTAGTTCACTATTTCTACTGGTGCTGGGCACAAAGATCTGAGAAGACACTGCTCAGGAGACCAATACTCAGCAGTTTCCGGAGGCTCGAGAGCCAGCTGACTGATAGCAGTCCATAAGGCTGGGATCCAGTGATTTCCCAAGGCTGCCCTGGACCCAGCCACCATATCATGGAGGTATTTCTGATCCAGGAATGAAACCCAGGTAGGGATTCAAGTGGGGGTCTCTGAGGACTTCTTTCTTATCTCCTTCTACCCCAGAAGCTGGGGAAGAATTGTTGTTTGTTTGTGTTTCCTTTCTGTGCTAAATGTCGGAAAATATAAATTTACAAAGTTGTAATTAAAAAAAAAGAACTGAAGAAGCTGTACCAGGACATGCCCATGGGCCTACTGGGGGCACCTTGCTCTCACTGCGTATGTACTTGGACCTGTAGGAGTCAAGTGTAGGTAAACTCAGGAGATTTTACATAAAATACATGCTCTTTGAAGGTAATGAGCTAAAATCAAACTGAAACAAAAATGAAAAACTCAGCCTCTTTTCGTAATTATATTTACATACCTATGTGTTTGGGTATTGCAATATTAGGCTTTAACAAACCACATCATCATATGTGACAACCTTTAGAAACTTCCTTAATGTTCTGGTTCCACAGAGTGGTCAGGGCTTAAACATTTAAAAAAAGGTCCCCTTTAGGATTTTCTAGGGTTTGGCATTTGCTGAAAAATAAATTGCTCTGGTTTGTGTTAGTCAGATATAATGTATACACACATACATACACATGTATATATAGCTACATATAAATACACGTATGCACATATGTGTGTATATATGTGTCAGATTGAAAAATTACTTGTTTGGCTTCATGAGAAGCTTTTAAGTCTTTGAGGCTTCAAATAAATCCATGATAATATTCTGTCTCTGAAGGCAAGAATTTTTTTCTTTCTGTCTACCCATTGCAGAAATGTTTTCTGCCTTTCACAAGTACTATCTCATTTTCTGGCTATGTGTAGAATACCAGCACAAATACTTTCTGTGTGGGTTGCTGGTTCTGGCCTGGTGAAGACCCAGTCCTCTTGGGCAATAGAAAGTGATGGTTACCTGGATCTGTATGGATTTCTGTTTACCTGGCTGTGTAATGTAGTGCTATAAGTGTCACAAACTTTCGTGGCAAACAGAATCAAGTTGTCACTTTACAAGTTACTAACTGCTCTGAATGTTATTTTTCTAATCAGGCAGGAGCTGGCTGATGGCTGCTAGACTTTGTGTCAGTACAGGCTCTTGGCATCTGCTAGAGATGTCGTGGGAACGCATTCAGTCAGCCATGTGAATCTAGGGATTCCACCATTCTTGAATTCAAGCAGTTGTGAATCAAAAATATTTGGAAAATGAAAGATTTTCTCTGTACTGAAAACATACAGACTTGTTTTGGGTTATTGTTCTCTAAAAACTATAGTACAACTTTACGTGGCATTTATGTTGTATTAGATATTACAAGTAATATGGAAGGATGTGTGTAAGTTACATGAAAGTACTACATCTGTTTTTCAGGAACTTTTTAATTTTTGGCATGTGTTTGCAATACATCCTAATTACATTCATCTTGAGTTTGTGAATATACATATCACATCTTGATCTTTTTACTTCCTCTTCCTCTCTGTTCTTTTTCCCAGATCCTTTTCCTATCTCTACAGTCTGTCTCCCTGTTTTCTATCATTGCTTTTTTATTTTGCTTTTAAATTTTATATTTTGGGTTTCTCATAAGATAAGCTATGTGATATCCTTCTTTGTCTTTCACTTAGCATTTCTTTTCCTCCGTGTAGCTCAAATTTACCCTTCTTTAAGGCTTAGTAGTACTCTAGTGTGTATTACATTTTCTTTATCTGTTCATTTGTTGATTGGCTTATAGGCTGCTTCTAAAATTTACCTATTGTGAGTTGTGTAACTATAAACATGGATATGCATGTAGCACTGTAATATGATGATGTTATTTTTGGGAAAGTACCTGGAACAAGAATAGCGGATACAAATGGAATTTCTATTTTTAGCTTTTGAGGCATGTCTATACTAATTTCTGTACTGGTTATATTGGTTTACATCCTCATCTCAATGTAGAAAGGTTCCTTTTTCCCTGTAAGCTTGCCAGCATTTTGTTACGTATTGAGTACTTGCTGATAGTCTTTCTTAATTGGGATGAGATGAGATTTTAGTGTTGTTTTGATTTGCATTTCTCTAAAGGCCAGATTTTGAACCTTTTTAAAAGTACTCATTGGGCTTCTCTGTTGTCTGGTCTTGAAGACCTGAAACTCCCTCCTCGTCCTGCTCAGATCAATTCCATACTATGTTGTTTCATGTGAAATCCCTGTATGTGACAATATGGACAACTATTTGAAAGAAAACAAGAGTCAATACGATAGAGAGTGAATATCTCCGACTGTCTAGTTTTGGAATTTATGTCCCTTACATTGCTTTCTTGTGATCCACTTTGTTCTGTCTCGTTGTGTTTAATTTTACCCTTTTGATATAATTGAATGTATATTTGAGTGGGTAAGATGGATGACCATATTGCTGTTTTTTTTTTTTGTCAGATCGTGGAACAGAACTGATAACAGACTCACTGTTTGAATGTCTACTTTACATGTTTTAACTTTATAATTTGAACAACTATTTCCAAGAAGTCAGTATGTAATTTGTCAAGTAATAATCTCGTAGGTTTTTTTGTTGTTGTTCTTTTCCTTTTTTCCTTGGAATTCTGTATTGTTGCTACCCTTTATTCTGTTTTGTTTTGTCTTTTTTTTTCTTCTCTTAAAAATAAATAAAAGTACTCATTGGCTATTAACTCTGCGTTCATTTGAAAGTGTCTATTTCAGTTGCCCATTTTTGGAATGGGTCATTTATTTTGAAAGAGGTCTAATTGTTGTGAATTCTTTATATATCCTAGACATTAGCCCTCTGCTTAAAGAGTCCCTTGCAACATTTTTTCCCCTCAGAGATGTGTGGAGGATGAGGTGTGTGACCGGCCCCACAGTGTGCCAGCTGTGTCACCGAAGGTGTCTGGTTAGGAGAAGGGAACAAGCGCCTCTGACCCGCCTCCACACTGGAATGGAGCACACGGCCCTTCCTCACTGGAGGGCGAGAGCAGATCACACTGGCCAGGAGCCAGCTCAGGCCCTGGTCTCCCAGCTGCCACCATGGAGGACGGCGCTCAGCCCTGCACAGGAGTGCACAGCCGGACCCTCTGTGTGCTCTGCTGACTTGGAGGTGGATGGGAGTAGAACTCAGACACAGGTATAAATAGGACTGAGGGGACTGTTTACTTTTGTCTCTGTGTATGTGTGTAATTTTTTCGTTTCATATATGTATGTATGTATGTGTGTGTATATGTATATATCAATATATCATCATAGTCTATATATATGAAAAGGAGAATAAGATTTGATTAATTTTTTAGATAGTATCTTTTATGGTATCGTTAGGTGTACCAGTACTAAAGTTATGCATGGAGGATTCAAACACAGGCTTTCTACCAATGTATTAATTGGTTCTGACCTTGCAGCTTCCCCCAGCCTCCAATGATACTTTTTCCTCTTTTCCTTGCCTTTGTAAATAACCTCTCAAGTTCACTCTCCTTCTTCCATTTCAGACATAAAATGTCACCAGAGTCCTCTTTTCTTTCTTTTGCTGTTACCTCTTTTTTCTTCTCTCCTGTTTTCTAAACTATTTTCTTTTTTCTTTCTCCTTCCCTCATCTTGTACATCCCAGCCTGCTTGTCACTCATACTATTTCATTGTCTTCCTGGATCACTGAAAAAAGTGTGAAATCATTAAAACAAGTTTTCAGTTACATGACTGGTATACCGCTAGTTCTGTAGGTGCTGATAAAATCAGCAGTTGCTCTCTCCTTGTAACACAGTGACCAGGATTTGTCCTTTTATGTGTAGTTGACTGAATAGGTTTATGATCATCAAAATATAAACATAACCAAGGCTCCTATACCTTTTAATATGAGGTACTAAGCAGGCATGGATTTGGGTGTCTGTGGGGAGTTGCTGTAACTTAGTCCCCCCTCCTGTATTCTGACGGATAACTGTACATTTCTTTCTTTCCTTCCTTGTAAGTAAATATTCAAATACACTAACAGAAATTGGATATGAGAGAAAAATAATACAAATTTCACCTTTTTTGTATAGTAGCTTTTCAAGGTCAGCTCCTGATTTGATCTTAAATCAGTATGCCAAATGTAGCCTGTCCATTACATGGTGGCTAGAGGGCCATGCCTGTAATGGAGAGAGTGGGACGGTGGTGGTGAATGACTGGTGAGAAAAGATAGGGAATGGGGAGAAATCCGAGTGGGCCTTAGAGGTTATGGCTTCTTCAGTGACTCAGCTACCAGCTTTCCTGTTCATCTGCACAGTTTTTAAATTTATCATTTCTCTTTTTCTTTTTTTTCTATTTTAATATTGGGGATTGAACCTAGGGCTTATAGAAGTGTGACTCTACCACTGAGCTCTACCCCCAGCTGATTTCCTCTCATAAATTCAAGGTAGGCAGCTTCAGGGTAGGCAGGTTCAAGTAGTTAAATGAGAAGCTTTTCCTAAATGTATAGATTTAGATCTAAATCTGCCTAGGGGTGTGTGTGTGTGTGTGTGTGTGTGTGTGTGTGTGTGTGTGTGATTGTTAATTCCAGCCCTATATTAAGTTATTCTCTTAGTGTCAGTCATTTTTGGCAATAGCCCTTTCCATTGCCAGTTCCTGAAAATATCAGGGGTGAAATCTTTGTAGCGAATCAGAAGCACTGTTTTTGAAAAAATAGTATATTGCAGATAGATGAGTATTGAATAATGTGAATTATTTAAAAAAGATACAGATTATCTTTGCCCTCCAAATGTTTTAAAAATAGGCTCTAATTCCTGACTAGAAACTGTATCCTTACAAATCAAATTGGAGTTTGTCTTCTGTATATTTGCATTAAAAGGAGAAATGTTAAGGGATTAAAATAGGTACCTTAGAGGCTTCTTTATTATAGACACTTAGTGTAGTGACATCTTCTTACCCAGACATTTTTCGTTTCTGCAAATTTTTCATTTGTTTCCAAGAAAGCTAAATAAAAATGCTTTATTTCTAAGCTAAATATTGACGTTACTTTTGCCTGAGAACGAATGTGACTGCCTTTACTGGCGAAAGATTTCTGTCCTCGGCATTACTGTTTCTTTATGAGACCCACTGATGGATTAGGTGGCAGCAGCATGTCCTGTCGAATGGTTTTTCAGGAGCTGAGCATGCTGGGGCTTATACAGCTGAAGGCAAGAGGAGGTTTCTCAAACCTGAGTGTGCTGTAGGGAAAAAGTACCCAGGACAAGAGAAAATTTGGACCTCTAAGTCACAATGTAGGGTAGCTTGTTGTTTGTGTACATTGAGTTTCAACTTGCATATTTTTCTGGGGGCTCTTAAGAGCTTGGCTTGTGGGCAGGCAGTTCTTTCATTGATACTGGCATAGATGTTTAAGTTTCCCATTGCTCTTCATGGAAACATCTTTAAGATCTTGATCATACATGATTCTGCATTAGGTGGGAATAGAGTCTGATCCCTTGCTCATTATATGATTGTTTTAAAGCCATATTATTGCCTCTCAGCTGTACTTTTTTCCTCTGTAAAATAGGGCTAATTATAGGACCTGCCTCATGTAGTTATCATGAGGATTAAGAGAAGTCTTATCTGTCAGGCATGTATGATAATATGTGGCACATCATAATCATAGTAATTTTTAGATGCTATGTAACTTTTTTGAACATTCAAAGTGTATTTCAAAAATGTTCTTTTGAATGCTCTTGCTGAGGTGGGTTCTTTATTCTGGAAAGTTATCAAGCCCTCTTCCATCTTAAACAAACCAGCACCTGCTGGTTCTTTAGCATTAAGTTCAGATGGTCTCAACTTGAGATCTTTTACACTAAAATGCTAGCTCTAGGGCCTCTTCTGGGCTCAGTTCTTTGATTGTTCCTTAGTTTTTGCTGCTGCATTTGATTTGTCTGGAAACCTTTGTTTCTCCTCTTTTAGATACTAGGTAGTTTGAGGAAAGCACTTTGTGTTTTCCATTTTGCTGTCTCCAGCATCAGGACAAGATATCTTCATAATATATTAGCGTATTCTGCTGTGATTGTTGAGCCTCAGTTTCCTTATTTTTCATTTGGACCCTGTGACGAGCTCATGAAATAATACGTGTGAAACACTTTTGATAGTGTGTGGTGTACAGTAATTTTCAGTAAGGTTAGTGGCTAGAGAGAATATTGTTGGCTTTATGTAAGAGACCCACATGGAATTTGAGCCCTGATGTAGGCTCTTGCTGTTGTTGAAATTTATTAAATGCCTGCTGTGGGCCAAGCCTTATACTGAATCCCACCTCACCAGTGGAGGGACCTTTCTCAGTCCACCTGCTTCCTTACCAAAACACTGGTTTCAAATACCTTTCATCTTTTTGTGTGCCTTTGCTTGGTTTTAGTTTTATTCCTTACAAGGGCCATCTAACCACTGTTTATTCACCCTTGGTAAATAGTCAAGCAGCAGAGTATGTGGACTGGAGTTCTTTTTGTTTTAGCCATGTTAGGTGTTTTTAATAACCTACTTTTGTTTTAGCAAGAAAATTTAATTGGATTAAAAAGAAAGAGAAGGGTTTTAGACTAAAGACTGGCACACAGCTTGGCTTCCTGAGACCATTGGAATCCTTAGAATGCATTGGGTGAGAAATCTAGAGCTATTTTCATAGTTAAAAGAGAACAAGACTCAACTGACGAAGAGTTCCATTTTGTACAGACATGGTTACCCAGTTAACTTAAATGTCAAGTTTCTTTACTTTCAGATGGAATTATGTGAACTCCGGATAGTTATGCTGGCTTTCCTGGGACAGGGGAGTTACTCATTAGCTCATAAGTGCAGGCAGAGTGTGTGGAGTTCTTACAAACTGGGCTGTAGTGAGCATTAGGTAATTAGTTGTTGATGGCCAGAAGATTGTGAACTCCTTGTATCCAATCACGAGAACTTAGCAACTTGGCTAAGAAAGATGTAAATCAGTGTTAACACCATATGTCAAAAAGTGACACGAGCACCCTTTGAATTTTAGATCATTAAAATGTGTTAAAATAGACATGATTTATTTGCAGAACATACCATAAAGCTTGCCTACTTGGTTTGGTCTTTCTCCCAGTGTTTTTGATACTGGTGGAGTATGGGTTGGGAAAGGGACTGGAAAATCATAATCATCTGTACATATGAAAATTTGGCATTTTTATATGTTTAATAGATTTAAGCATATCATACAGGGAAGCATATTGACCTTAGATTCCTGCTTCTTTCTGTCTGTCTTCTTCTCCCTGACCTCTGATTTTATTGTTACTGAAAAGGGATTTTTCTGCGGACATTGCCTTGAGTGATAAAGGGACAGAATGAAAAGATACTTATAAAAGGTAACATGGTTTTATACCTACTAAATGTGTTTATTCTGTGTTAACGAATGAAGTAATCATATGCAATATGTAAGTTAACTGTAAAACTACTTATGTTAGTTGTTTCAAGTAATGGGAATACATCAACACTAACCTTATAAAGCTATGTGCCTTACAGTTTATTGCCTCAATTTTAGGATCTTCAAGGCTTTTTTGCACCAGATGAAAAGAATACTGACCTGAAAAAATTGGTAGTATATGAACTTGAAGCTTTCACCAGCATTTTAGGAGAGTAAAAACGAAAACAAATGGTTTCATAGTATAATCTGTAAATGGGGAAAGTGGTCATTATCTTTTGAGTACAGTTAAATAAGGAATTCCTAATAGGTTAGTGTTGGTCTTTAAAGTCTCATTTTCTAAATATGTATTTTTTATGAAAGGAGTATATTTCAAAGCAAAAACTAGGCCTGCAACCTGGTATGTTGCTGAACTGTCACAAGTAATGGACTTTTGGAAGTGTTGACTATAACAAATTTTCTCACTTGTTACTAAAACAAATGTTTATTGAGAGGTTGCTGTATTAGTCATCTCTTGGCATTAAATGGTGTGTAACAAATAAGCCTGAACTCTGTGGCATTCAGTATTAAGTAGCCTCACATGGTCTGTAGATTGGCTGGAGGACTCTGGTGTTTCATCTTGGAGCCTAGTTTTGGAACTGAAATTGGGCAGTGTCATATTCAGCCCATACTCATAGCAAGTCAGTGGAGTGTAATAGGCCTCCCACGGAGGTGAGGGAAGGAAGAAGGAGAGGGTGTTTGCCAGAACACAACTCAATACACCACCTTTACTGTTTGCCACGTTCTAGAGTTACAGGGGTGAGCAAGACTGATGGAGTCCTACTCTCCTAGGTGTTAGGTTCTGTGTTTGTGGGTTGGAGAGTGGTGTGGAGGGGAAAGACAGGAAACACAAAAGTAAATTGTTAAAGAAGGTCATTTCAGGCAGTGACGTAAACATTTGTTATATGTACTGTTTTCTCATTTTTATTGAGTTAAGGCTGGTGTTCATTTCTACATAGTATGACATTGCTATCGCTTGTAAAATCTTGGCACATGTAACATTGGTCTATGGATAAGTTGATGGAAGTTTTAGTGGTTTGGATTTTGTGTAAAGTTTTACACAGACAGGGCTGGTTAGGGTGTGTACTGAAGTCCATGCCAGACCAGGCCCACTGAAGACCTGTACATCTTCTTTAGTATTTCTGATAACAGAAACTGTTTTTTAGGAACACAATTAGACTGCAGAAGAAAATCTATGTCCCTGTTAAACTCTGCTTGTGCTCAGCAAATGGAGGAGCTCAGCAGACTGGCTCTTTCTCTGACACAGCGTGCGTTGGGATGACATCATTTGTTACCTTATGGGGCAGTAGCGAGAGTGGCATGTTAGGATGTGCTCTGGCTGGTCGGGTTGTTGATTTAGCCTTTTACTCTGGTTGGCCGGGGCTGGCTCACTGCTCAGGGTGCTCTTACCATAAGGGATAACTCAGAAATAAGGGGTAAAGCGTGAGTGTTCCCCACTTTCTGCTGTCCCAGCTGTCTGACGGGAGCTGGAGAGTGTCTTGCTTTACCTGGCAGAGAGCGTCCGGTGCAGAACAGGACACGTGGGAGTTCTCCACCCAGCCTTGGCAGACGGGAGGAAAGGAGCAAAGCTGGTGGAAGTCTAAATTCGTTTTTGGGTTTCAGGCTGTGAGACTGGAAGGGTGATTTTAACTGTGGGCTTTTTTTTCCTTCTTAGATTTTCATTTATAGTTATCACTAAATATATTCCAATGATGGAAAATTATGGCTCTTTACTTGCCATTTGGCAGCTGTGCCTGCATCTCGTTTTTAGTTTTGGGTGTGTATTTTGAATTCATTTAGGCTTGAATGGGGTGGAATTATGAGACTTTAAAAGAATGAAGTGTTACATTGTTAATTTAGGGTTAGGTGCACTATAAAAAGACAGGTTATAATGGTAGCTAGCAATTATTGAGTGCTTACTGTGTCTCTTGTTAGATGGAGTAGCTTGTCACGTGATGCATTTTTTTCCTCTGGTCCTGGGGATTGAACCGATGACCTTTGTACTCAGCCCCATCCCCAGTCCTGTTTTTAGATTTCAGACATGGTCTTTCTAATTCGTTGAATTGCCTAGGATGGGCTTGAATGTCCAATCCTCTTACCTCAGCATGGTGCTTGGATTACAGGCCTGCACTACCATGCCCAACTTCATTTTTAAAAAATATCTAACCACTGTTAAGCATGGTTGATTGGAGGTGCTGGAAGTATTCCCTTATCATGGACGAGGAAACTGAGGCTCACCGTTCAATGGAGGTTGCCAAGGTTACCTAGGTTACCAAGGTTACCTGGCTAATTAATAATGGTCTTAGATTCCAATCATATTTGCATATTCTAGGACTCTTTATTCTTAGAACCCAGAATCAATTTCTATATTTACTTAGTTTGGAAAGCAGAAAAAGATTTTTTAATTGGTGCACAGATTTTTTTTTTCCTGAAAGTATTTATTTGCAGAATCCTAGAGCACTGAGTACCATGGGAACAATTGTACCTGGGTAATTACAAGTGGGCCCAGAAAAAAAAAACAAAAAAAAACAAAAAACCCAAAAAACCCAAAAAAGCTGCCGGGGATTTAGCTCAGTGGCTTAAGTGCCTGCCTTGCAAGCCCGAGGTCGTGAGTTCGAGCCCCGGTACCAAAAAAACAAAAAACAAAAAACAAAAAAAACCACAAGTGGGCCCAGAAGAGCCCAACGAGCAATGCAGTCTTGGCTGGAGGAGATTATGAGAGAGGATGTTAAATTTGATGTCTGAGAAAAGTGCTTGCCGGTCTTTTCATTCTATCCCACCCTCTCCTGACAATAGCCTGAGGAGGATTTGCATGTACTGTTTGGGGCATGGTGATACATTTTTGATCTGACCTTTATCTCAAAAAAATCTTTTAAGGAAGCTGTAAATCTCTACAGGGAAAAATGGGTGAAAAGAATGTCTTCTTGTCTCTTTATGCTATACTATTTTTAAAAGTTTCGTGTTTCTCATCAGTTTGAGGTTTCAGTGGGGCCCAATCCCTGCCTTCCTCTCTTCCTCCCTCCTTCCCAGGTCCTTTCCCTCTCAGAGCCTTTCATTGTTGAGCAAGTGCCCCACCACTGAGCTGCAGCCCCAGCTCTCAAATCTGTCCTCTTTCTGTTCAGCTCCTCTCTGTTGGGATAGCGTGAGCCACTTAGCGTGACTCATTGTGATTGTTGGCTGTTGTGAAGCTCTCTGGATGGCACACTGGGTAGCAAAGGCATCTCCAGGGCACATCCCATTTGTTCTTTAGATTGTTGCTTATCTCAGCACCTTTCTGGAACTGTGTTTCTTGCTGTCTGCGCCAGAGAGAAGCCAGGGCCAAGTGACTCATCCGCGGATCACAGTTGCTTCCCTGTTTGTCCAGGCCTGCATTTTGTATCAGAGTTGAGGATCAGTGGTGGACAATGTTTTTGTGCCCAGAAAGCTTGTGTGTTGGTGGGGGAGCTACCATCTAAGACCTTCATGCTTCTCAGGATTAGCATCTGACTGTGGAATTGTTTGTTTCTTGTGATGTAGTCAAGAGAAATGACAAGGTAGTTCTCTCTCTGTGCAAGTGGCTCATGTTTGTGGAGGAGAAGGGAAAGATGAGTGCATACAGCGCTTGTTTTTTTTTTTCTCTGCTCTTGCCTCGATGGCCCTCAGCACTTGCAGAGTTCCCTCCTCTTGAACAGGCTTTGTGAACTACAGTGTAGCAGAAGGGTGACTGCAACTCCAGCTGAGCAACTCCAGCCACCCCTCAGCTGTTTTCACATTCTCACTGGGACCCCAGGCTTGGCAATGTGGAAGGCCTGCAGAAACTCCAGTATTAGCAGATAGCCTGTGGAGCTATGATGGAGCATCCTGCTGTTTCTTATCCAGATTCTGAATTGACAGAGTTGTGAGAAGTATGAAATGGTGATAGTTGTTCTAAGCCACTATTCTGGGTATTTGGGATAAGACAGTAGATAGTTGAAACACACATCATCAAGAAATATGTAGCCAGCCTGAGGGGTGGGCTTATCCCCAAGCTGGTCCCTTAGCTTCGGTGTGTGTAGAGCAGGACTTCCCGGCTCCCAGTGCTGAGGGCCCGTGAGGGCTCAGTGCTGGAGCATTCTGCCTCCAGACCAGTCCCTGCAACGTCCTGGTGTGTTACTCACTTCCCATCCTTCAGTTTGTGTAGGTGCCTCCTGGCTGGCCTTGTCTTGTCTTACTCATGGGATGATAAAATGCTTGAGGGAAACTAGGGAATCTCTTTTTCTTCTCTTCTCCGAGGAAACACCAAAGATATTAAAGAGTATGGATTTTCAAGCAGGTGGGATTTTGTTCCATTTCCAGGGTGTTGGCACTTACTAGGTGCATTACCAGGAGAAGTTTATTTCACAGTACTCTCTGTGTGTGTGACTTCTGAACTGCAGACAACTCTTGCTTCATAAAGTCTAGGAATTGCATAAGATGACGTAGCACAGTATGACGAGACAGTACTCAAACTGCCTAGCTTGTTGTGAGCAAAGTTCATTCATTTCAGTTCAATTAAAAATTAAGTGGCTCCCAGTGGTATAAATCCTGCAATGTTGAATAAAAGTTTTGGTTTAGTCCATGGAACTTAGAACAGTGATTGGGATACAGTTCGTGCCCCATCAACATTTATTAAATGTGAAATCTGTTTCAGTGTGCATTATTCCTGTTCACTAGGTGTTCATTAAGGGCTTGCTGGTTCTTTGAATGGCCTGTGGCTTCCCATAGCAAAGCCCAACCTCTAGCTGCATGAGTTTCTCTTCTGCCAGCAGAGGCCTAAAGCCTTTGGAGTAAGTGAGGCAGAGCTGTCCTTTTGAAGCATCATTCACTGGGAAAATCATGCAAAGGAAACAAATTAGTAATCTATCCTAACCAACTCCCTAAGTCCTGTTGCAGTAGCTTTCAGTTAAATGAGATGTTCTGTTAGACATGTTGTTTTCTGTTGGAGTATCTGAATATGAAGCACGAATGATGCCCAGGCTATCAGAAAGGGAAGGGAATTTGGGAAAACCCAGTACAGTCTGCACCCTTCCTCCTGAGTTCTCCAAGGGCTGGGAGGTAGTGGTGAAGCTCTGGATGGCAGGGCGGAGATGTTTAGGGTTTGGCTACTCATAATATGGTCTGTGGGTCACCTAGCAGCTCCAGGACCTCCTCAGAGTTTGTTAGGTACAGCCTAATTACTAGATATGGCCCCTTCCAGACATAGTAAATACAAATCTGCATATCAGCAAGATCCTGTTGGGCAGGTAGTTGAAAGTTTTCTGGTACGGAAGGGAATGAAAGTTGGAATTTAGAAGCCCGGAATGGTGGTTTTAGGTACTTTTGTGAAGCTGCTCACTACTTTTTTGGTTCAGGTTTTTTTGCAAGCACACTACACTCAATCCACATAAATTTCTTAACACAGCCTGAAAGATAGTACTCAATGAACTGTAGGAGGAGGGCAAATATTTGCATAAAATTATTTATAGAATAAACATCTCTGCTTCTGTGTCACTGAGGTGATTTCCTTGGATGTGCATCTGTCTGAGTTACTCAGAAAGACAGCTGGCATTTGTGGAGTGTTACCATGCACAAGGTACCCTCTAGGGATTGTCTTGTCCAGTCCTTTTACAGTTTGTGAGGACTTCGAGGTTTTGCTAGGTTAACTTAGCTTCGATCAAACTCCAAGCCTTGCCAGCACCCAAACCTTTTTCCAGGTCACTGCATACTTCTTTCTCCTGGCATTCAGACGTATTTTTAAAAAAAATAATGTCAATATGTGATTTAGGGCCAGAGCTAAGTCATTTATACCACAACTCATATTTGGTCCATCAAAAACACTTAAATGTTGTATTGATGCACAAATATTTGAATTTCATTGCCTCAGGAGCGGGCCATGAAAGAGTCTAGGAGGGCTAACTTGTGCAAGCTATTTTCCTCATGCTAATCAGAGTTACTCTGTTAGAAGCCAGTGTAGTTTTCTGTGTTCTTCAATTTTCTGGGAACAAGAAAAAGTAAGGTCTAGTTCTGTCACCTGGATTTCAGTCAACATACAGGGAGTGCAGAAAAACATTTCTGTAATTCCACTGAAGAATTATTCTAGAACGTGGGATATGAAGTAGATGCCTTCAAATGCTGATCATTTGGAAATCAGTCATGGTTTTTGTCATGTTCACATAATTCTAAATTATTGTCATTTTAGAACAGAAGAAAATTTTAAATTACTTACATTTATATCTATATTAGAGTCATAATTAGAAACACAGTTGTGTATACAATACATATAAGTACAAATTTCTGAGCCTCAGTTTGGTTCCTTATATAAGAATCCATTCAATCTTCTGTATAGGAGAAAAAAATCCAGGTGCTGGAGGTATGGTTCAGTGGTGGGGCACTTGCTTGGCATGTGTAAGACCTGGGGTTTATTTCCTAACATCAGGTAAAAACAACAACAAAAACAAAGAATTAGTATTAGAGGTGAAGCCCACCTTAATAGTTCCACACCCTGTCCTGAGATTCAAACTCAGAAAGGTTGAAAGAGAATTGGAAAGGACAGCATTTTTTTTTTTTTCAAAATATATGTCACAGTTTTATTCTGGTATATCCATATCACTGGGGCTCTTCTTCCACACAATGGCAAGTGTGTTGAAGATGACTAAGTTTTTCCTCTTAGCCTTCTCTTTGTAGGTCTGTCTCTGAGCAGGGATACAACTGACCAGCTTTGGGCCCCAGAGCATTGTATTACACTGAATTCCTGCTCCACAGAGTTACTGTTTTACAAGGTAGCCTGCCTCAGAGGAACAGAGCCACCATGGCAGGAACTGAAATTTGAAGATGAACTGGAAACCTGTGCTGGAGGTTGGCCTGACTGCTTTAATCCTGTGGTTTGAGAAGCTCCACTTGAATAAGGAGGCTTCCCTTAACTGTGGCCATTGTAACAGGCAGCCGTAGACTTGCGGATTTTTCTAAGGGTGCAAATCTGAACAGTTGCTTTCCTTTTTGGTCTCCCATCAGTGGCAGCTTTAACTCTTGCATTTCTACCAATGGCAAAACGCTTACTGAGAACCTGCCGTGAATTTTTAGCACGTGGAACAAGATGTAGAACTTCTCGTTTTCTTCGCTGGGAATTTGTGTGAACATTGCCCCTCTTCTGGCCTTGAGGTCTCCACATCCTTTCTGCCTTTCCTGTGTCTGTCGTGTCCTCTTAGAACTCCTTTTCCCCACCAGCAGGTAGTGAGACTTTAATCTACCTTCATAATTTCTTCTGATCTGTGTATCTCTTGAACTAGTTTTTACTTATATTTTTCTTTTGGCCAAGTCTCTTTAAATTATGGTTTGAAAAATGTTTTTTAAAAAAGTTTATTTTACCCAATTATTTGTTAAAATGAATACAGAACTATTAGCATTGAAACAAACTGCACCTGGTTATCACAAACTACTTCATTTCCTACTCCTTACCATATAATGTTCACATTAAGCCTTGACCTTAATTGATGTGGGAAGATATTTTAAAGATAACAATGAAACCCATGTTCTAGGTTACACCAATTGAATGAAAATGCCTGGGAATGTGGTACAGGTTTAGACAATTTTACCAAAAAGTTCTTTTGATAAGTCTAGTATACAGCTGAAATTAAAACAGAAACAACAACAAGAAAAAGCTAGAGTTTGATCAAGAAGCCTTACTAGCTTTAGTAGAGAGCTGTTGCAACCCACGCATGACATTATTTCTGTATAATCCGTTTTACAAACTGCCGTTTTTGGGGATTATGGTTAAAGCGTTTTACAGGAACAGTTAACAGTGCTCTGAATGGTTAGCGCTGGGAGTGTTTCGATTGTGTACATTGGAGTAAACGTTGGTGCCTTCATGCTCTCAGCTTGTTCTGCATCCCCGACTGGGGGGTGAGGGGCGATTGTCTACATCTCTCAGAGCTGGGCTGAGCCAGTTGTTCAGTGAGCGCCTAATGTTCACCAGATGGATCTTTCCACCTTAGTAAGGGTCAGATGAGGAAATGCAGTTTTAAAATGCTCTGTCAACTGTCTTAAGGGCCTCTGGGCATAGTATTAATTAGCAAGTCTGGGGGAAGAGAAAAAATAGAGTAGGAGGTAGTCCAAGGAGAAAACAATTCACATTAGTGGTGATAATTTAAAAAAATTATTTCTTGTTAATGACATCATAGAATCTGCTCAGTATTCTGGCTCATAGACAGTTGATAGCCCTCAACCTGGACAGCTGGGATCGTCTTAATGCTTGAACCGAGCAGCAGCTGCTAATTACAGTGAAGGCAAAACCCACAGGCTGCTCTCTTTATGTGTGTCTAGAGGTGAGGCTTTCTTTCACTGTATCTCTCTTTTGCTTTTTCCTTTTTACAGTTTTGCTTTTGCTATTGGGAGTTAGCTCTGAACTTGTTCCATTTCTGAGTGCAGTCCTGGAAGTTGCCACTTTCCACATTGTTGGTACAAATCTTACTTTGCCGCAGAAGCTGCCTCGGGTGGAGTGATGTGGGTGCAGAGAAACAGACACCCTCCCAGCTGCCACTGGGCCCAGCGATGTCTGAATTCTGCCTTCAGTGGGGCTGATGGCTTGCACTGTGGAAAACCAGTTATGCCTTCTTCAACCTTTAGCTCAAAAACAGCTGATCCTATGTTACTAAACAAACGGATACCTAGAATTTGGAACAAGGGGTTCATTTGAGTGGCTTGCAGTGCTGTTTGCAGTTACATACTGACTTCAGTTTCTTACTTCCCTGGAAGGTTGTGAGCGCCTTACTCATTAGCTCGGAAAAGCCCAGTGGGCTGGGGCTTAGTCAGTGGCAGAGCTTAAGGTCTGGGTTAGGTCTTGTGTCACTGCCACCACGAAAAATAAACAAGATCTCTAAGAGGTTTTTGGTCTTACTTTGTAAACTTTCCAAAAAGTATCCACGTAATAATAACTTAGTTTTACCTGTTGTCATTGCTTTTGCAGATTTCTTTTCTTCTTTTTTCCATATAATACCGGGAGCTACTTTGGGAAGGAATTATCTTTGCTTAATGACATAAGCAAACAGTTGAGGCATTGAGGTCCAGCTTTAAAAAAAACTAGAGCCAAATGGTTACCTGTTTAAGTCTTAGCTCCTGCCACTTACTGGCTGGTGTGGCATTGAGCAAAAAGACTTGGGCCCTCTGAGTCATACTTTCAGAGACTCTTGGGGATGTAACACATAGATGTGTGATGAATATTTTTAATGTGTTTTTACACATGGCTAGGTATAGTGGTGGACAAGTATAATATTGGCTACTTGGGAGGCTGAGACAGGAGGATTGAAAAGTTTGAGGCCAGGATGGACAGTTTAGTAAGTGTCTATCACAAAACAAAACAAAACAAACAACAAACAACAAAAACACAAAAGCTCAGGGTCTGGGCTCCATCCCCAGCACTTAAAACAACAACTACAAATTATGTTGTAATAAAAATAAAAACTGGAAAATTAACCCTCCAACTTGTCAATATTATATAGCATGTGTATTTCTCACATGGAGCTTTTCACTTGTACTGGGTCAGAATACCCCTTATCCTTGCAGGGTTGGAAATAGAGGTGGAAGAACAGTTTTCCTGGACTGTCCTTGAGATGGAGCAGATTTAGTCTGAAGACAGGGGCCTCAGTTCTTCGGTGACTTTGCTGGAGCCTCACCTTTTCTAGTAGCTTTGGAAAGAGATCTTGCTTAGGAAGAGAGTTTCATGACGCTTGAACTTTAGACTTGCCCGGGCTTGCAACACCTCCTGGCTTATCTCTTGGCCTAAATTTGGGCAAGCTGTGAGTCGCTCCTCTGGTACTAGGTCTTCTGCAAAGTGCAGTTTAGAGAAAAAGGGCAGAGTCCCATTCTGTTGATTTTCTCCTCCTGGCCAGGGAGATAGTTTATCCCGCCTACTGTGTCAGGCAGAAGTGCAGAGACACGTGAGCCATTTCCATGGTATATTTAGAAAGGAAGACCTGCCAAAACACAGCCATAAAAGTGATGCCCTCTTTTAAATATTTATACCTAATAAATTAGTACTTTTAGTGCATCCATAATACATCTTGTGGAGTGACTGCCATTATGAGGTAATTACGGTTTCATAAAAAATATTAATTATCAATGTCTAGTAGAGTGCATGGTCTGGTAATGGAACACAGTGCAGCACAGCAGTGACTGTGGTGCAGTTTTGGTCTAGTCTGCAGATTGCAGGCTTTGTGTGTCAGGAGAGCAGCTCAAGCTCTCACCCAAGTTCAGGTTGAAGCCTTTCATGATTGGCAGACCTGGGACCCAGGGCTCCATGGGCTGGCGGGGGCTCTGAGGTGCAGATTTGATCTTGTTTAAAACTTGTTTGTTTCTTAGTGATGGGGCAAGTGGCTATTTTAATGTATTTTTAATGTATTTTTTAGAGAAGAGAGGTCCAGTGTGCATCATGCACTAAATTATTTTTCTTTTAGAATCTCTTTGCTTTATGTGGACTTATTTTTCTACTCTTGCTTTCTACGTCAGTAGTTACTGATTTATGGGCCATTGTTTACTTGTGCTGACCTTTGAAGTTGTGAAAATTTGGCAAAGTCCTTTTACCAGAATAGTGTGGAGCTCGGGGAGGGTCTCCATGCTTTCTCTGTGAAATGGCTTTAAAACCACTAGTAAGTGTTTCAGCCTAGACTTACATCTTTTGAAATTGGCTTAGTTTGAAGTAAAAAAATTTAAACAGACTAATGTGATTTAGATGGCATGATTTTAAGCTTTGCTGTATATACACTTTATTTTTAGATGGTACTTGTTTTAAATTTTAAAATTAAAATTAAAGACTTTATGTGCTCTGTGCACACTGGCAAATACTCTACCCTGAGCTGTACCCCCAATCCTTAAAATAAGTCATGTGCTTGTTGTTCTGTAGCTCCTTTCCCCACCACTTCTCTGCTGCTGTAGGTACTCCACACTGCTACAGCAGACATACACACGAGTTGGGGATGGCTACTTCGTAGGTAGAAAACCATCAAATTACTGTTATGTGATGGTTTTCTAGATTTGTAAAATTAGAATAGTGGTAATACTTTTAAGTAGGTGGGAGTAAATTAATATATATGAAGTATTAAGTGGTACCTGGTATTCAGAAGTACCCAATATGTCGTTTTTATTACTGTTGTTGTAATTTTTTCATTCATCACTCACTACATAGTTTACTCATCAGATATTAATTGTATCTCTTAAAAGAATTTCCTGGATATTGGGAACCTAGTGATTATTTGGCATGATTTTGTACTAATGAACCCTCAATATAGCATATAGTTTTTTGTTGTTGTTGTTTTAATTCTGTGTATTCTTGGATGTAAGTTGTTAAAGAGACTATTGTGGCTACTCTGTGTGTTCACATCACCACCTCCTTTTTTAAGTTTTAAAATAATATTCTCAGTTTCATAATGTTCCCAGAAGTGGTGGGAAAGTTCCCACTTTTCTTTGCAGATGAAGCTTGAGGCAGCTCAAGCTCCTGCCCAAGGTGAGGTTTAGAAAGGGCTTTCTAGCCCTATACCCAGGCCTTGCAGCAGTCGTGCTGCAGAGATGCTGAAAAATTAGCCTACAGTGCTGCAGAAGTACAGAAGGCAGCCCGGTGTTTCTTCTTGACTGAGTGTGTATGATTTTAAAAAGACTGTTAGTCTTTTGAGCTGTGTGGGAAAAGATAGCCAGGCCCTTTCCCTGACCATGTAACTAGAAGCATGCTGAAGGTTGGATGAAATTCAGAATGTTCCAGGAACACATACTAAATATTCTTAGTATGTGAATGAGGGGTGTCAGGTGAAGGATGACTTTTTGAAGAAAAAGCATTGGAGCTGACCCCTATTCATGAATTGTATCTCTTCTGGCCAGAAGAATCACAAGAGCCAATTTGTTAGCTTACTTATTTTGGTTGTATATACAGGTGTTCTTAATGAACGTGGAGAATTGGGATTAATTGATACACAGACTACTCCTTGTAGGAAATGCGTATGACAGGCAATTGAGAAAAGTTGGAAATAATATGTTCCCCAAGTGTCATTGGCAGTTTTTTTTTTTTTAAATCACTCACATTCCAAAAGGCTAAATGGACTTCAAGTTTTTGAAGTGAATTCAAGGCTAATAAGCCTTAAGTACGAGTATTACAACTTTTTCCTCCGGGTACTTTGAGAAACTAAAATAATTTTCTTTTCCGTATTGTTTATTTACTAACTACCTGTTTGGAAGAAATGGCATATTGTTGAGAACATGGAAGCTGTGGTTAGGAGAGGGCAAGAAGTGAGTTGGGATAAATCCAATTTGGCTTGAATGTTTTGCATCTTGAATTTAGACGAAAAGGATTGCAATGCCTAATGTTCAAGAGAATTGGAAATAGAAAATTGGGACATTAAAACTAAAGCTATTTAAAAAACTACCTATCAAGAATGTTTCAAGGGATGTAAAAAGAATCAAGATGTGATATGTTCATGCATATACCAGTTCCCCAAGCTGAATATATTTATTCCATATTGCAAACATATATACTAATAAAAATGTTTTAAATGTTGTAGGTACTTTTAAAAGTTCCCACTGCAGTAAATTTCCTAACTTTTATTGACTTTTAGATAATTAGCTGAGGGCAAGGCTATAGCGTAGGAGAAGTAAATAGGTTAGATATAGGGCCTCAGTTCGTCCCCCTTCTCAGGTGGACTTCGTTGCTTGACCAGAGCACCTTTTTCAACAGTGTGGATGTTTGCAAAGTCATTCCCAGTTTATTGGAATTAGCATATGAAATCAAATCTATCTGCCATTTCCTGATATGACAATTTTTCTGTTAATGCCGATCAGATTGTATTTATTTATTTACTTTTTGTGGACCAGATTTTATGCACATGAACATAATTTTTTTAAAAAGACCATCTTATCTTAGTATCTGAATTAATATTTGCAGAAATCTTTAATTTCAGCTGAAGAAGTGGATTCTGTAAATACGGTTACAGCCTATTCTAATTTTATCCACAGATGATTTGGAGTATGCATGGAGCTTGTCTATTGTTTCTGAATAAGGGCCAGTCTCTAAGCTTTTTTAGCAGAAGTGTGTAATTAAGGTAAAAGGGTTCAAATAGTCCAGCCAGCTCTAAAATTAGCTCTTGCTTTGCTAGTTCCCAGGTGGAAATGCACACACCTCTGGTCCTTTCACCCTTGATACACTTGATTTCTTTTGTAAGGGGTGTGTGTGTGTGTGTGTGTGTGTGTGTCTGTCTGTCTGTTTTACCAGAATTTCAGCAGATTTGGTTTTGGTCAAACAGAGAGCCGAATTATTCTTTCCTGTGGTGCACTAGTCATATTTGAAATGTTGATTAGAACTTGGAAGCTTGTTTTTTAAATATTATTTTAAGGGTCACATTAATTATGCTTAGCTTATTGAAGCTTTTGAAGCTCTTTTTGTGTTGGTGCTTTGAGAATAATGTAATTTTTATTAGCTATATTTTATTTTAGGATGAATGTAGGTAGGGCAGTCAAAGAAGGGGAGCTTTGAACCAGGTACAGTGCTGGATATCAGTAATCCCAGCTAGTTTGAAGGCTAACACGTGAGTATTGCAAATTTATGAATAGCACTAGTTTGGGCAACTGAGCAAGATCCCTGTTTCAGAAAAAAAGGATTGAGGGAGTCAATGGTAGAGCACGTATTTGGCATGTTAGCATGTGTGGGGCCTCTGACTTCAGTCTCTGGCATCAGAAATTAAAAAGGGGGGGTTTTAAGTCTGCCCGTCAGGAGTTAACCATCATAGCTACACATTCCCTGTAAGCAGCTTTGGGAGAGAGGAGCTTGAACCCTCTGCTATTCTGAGTGCGCATCACAAGTTATGCAACTTGTGTTGTGCTGTACTATCTAGGGTAAAGTGAAGATGACCATATTATTGACCTCTTTGAGTTGTTGCAGGATTAAATAAAGTGACATAACAGATATCTGTACATGGACGACCGGTACAGAGCCTGGCCCATGAAGCTTTTCTTGCAAGAATTCAGAGTGAGAAGAGGCCGGCCCTGGGGACCACGGTGAGGCAGGTGGGGGTTTGACTGGGCTGAAAAATTTAAGGGGTTTGAAAAAGCTTGAGTAGACTAAGTCTGTAACAGTTGATGTGTCATCTTTATTGTTTGTATTTTGGCGCTAGGGATTGAACCCAGGGCCATACACATTTTCTGTGTGTGTTCTACTATTGAACGAAATCCCTAGACTCAGTGTATGACTTTTAAAAACAAAAATGAGATAGTATCTACAAACCACAACATGCCAACATCATGAATGAACTCAGTGTGTGACTTTGTGATTGTATGCTGAACCTGGTGATGTCTGGGGACACCCTTTCTGAGGACCAGGGGCTCATCTTTCCCAGGAAGGCTGACCAGTCTGTACTGACCCTTACTAGGTCACTTCCTCTGGAGTCAAGATGACTCTCTGGAGTCCAGGGTGTAGACTGACTGGTGAGGTGTGCTGTGAACACAGTGTATGGAGGATAACACATTTTTTTTGTTGCAAAGACCTGTAAATAAGGGTATGTCAAAGCTGTATTTATTATATGGAATATTTCTGTTGATGAATTATTAATTTTAATTTTGAGTTTTATTATATTAAACAATGTGTAACAGGAAAAAATGTCACAAAAACAAATTATTGCATGTTTATTGTTTATTTAAAACAGCATCAAAGTTTTCCATATAAACTGGTTTTTGGTAAACAGAGCCTAAAAAAGAACAACAGAAATAAATTCCTACAGGCAGTATAATGAAAGTACCAATAGCACTTCACACACACACACACACACACACACACACACACACATCTCTGCTTCACTTATCACACCTAAGGCAGTCTGCACACGTGACAGCAGCTCATTCCTTGTACGCACATGGCTTACACTGGCAGCACATGTGTTTTGCTTTCCTGGCCTTTTTGTGGGACATACATGGCATCTCCCTGGTCTTGCTGTTTGTCAGGAAAGTCTTGTGGGAAGTGGCTAGACTGGATGTCAACCACATGTTCAGGGCTAGGACAAGGCCAGCCCTGGGAACACAGTGCTCCAGAGGCGAGCCATGGAAATACGTTGCTGGGACTAGAGCAAGGCCAGTCCGGCAGGTGTGTGGCCTTGGTGTTCTTCCCTGTTAACCCCAGCAAGGACAGTTCTGAGAGTGTTTTACTTTACGCATTCTCAGCGAAACACTGAGACCTTGCACTTCTGATGCTGTTGCACACTTCCCGCCTTTTACTGTGTGTGCATAAAGAGACCATGCTGGGTTGTTGCTGCCTCTCCCTCAGGGAGGTCAGTCCTACCCGGTCCCAGCTTCCCTTTTAGTATGTGTCTGTGGTTTTTTTTTACTCTCTCATTGCCCCCTTTCAGGACCCTATTCCTTGCCCAGGTTGTAGCACGTTCTTACTATATTATGTAATGCATAGTTAACAGGAACATGAAATGTCAATAAAATAAAATTTAAATTCTTAATATGTATTGTGTTTAGAACAGACATCAACATTTTCACATCAGCTGTGTACTTCCTTATAAAATTTAAGAGATCAGAAATAAAAACTTAGGTGAACTACAATGTAAATACAAACAAAAGCCTGCCATAGAAATAAGTTTGGCTGTAACTCACACGCAAGATGGACTTCACGTGTGACAACTGCATGCTCCATACACAGTATTGCCGACATGGATAGCATGTTTTCCATCCTTTCTTGTAGGGCACAGTTGCCACCTTTTTGTTTTCCTGTTGTTGTAGTAGGACTTTGTGATGCTGTGCCTGCCTGTTCACCTGTCAGCTCACCACTGCACTCCACAATTTTTTTGTGGTGTTCCCTAGGCAGAAATATTTTGTTTTTCCTCTGCTGTAAATGATTTCTTATGAATTCAGGCCTAATTATCTAAGAAAATTTCTCCATAGTATTTTGCACTTGTTATTTTTTTATCAAACTATTCCACACATGGTTAGGATCTAGTAAAACACAACCATTGGCCAATGCTTTGTGTTTTGGGTGACATCATAGTTACTACATAACTCAACAAAAATACCTACTTTGCCTGTGGATTTGTTGTAGAAAGTTACCATCTCAGGCTTCTGTTTTGTCTGTGTTTCCCTATCAGTGTTACCATCATGGTGAAATGTTAACTCAGCAGTACAAATTTGTTTTTCTTTGCTGTATAGGAGGCTAATGTAAATCATTCTGAAATTTCAGAGTTGTACTATGGAAGTCTCTGTTTTGAAATTGCAACGTTTCATTTGAGATTTCTCCTTTGTTGCTGTTACAGTTCCTATGCTGGTCAACTTGTGCTGTGCTAGCAAATGTAACGTCAGTTGGAAACCGGTAAACCAACTATCCAGGGTCACATTCTGATTAGTTTGGGGGATGGGAACAAGAAGTCTGTTTGCAACATTGTTGAGTTTATTAGTATATAAATAATACCTGTTGGCTGAGTTCCAGGTTAAATGTTAAAATTGAAAGTATAATCAGTCTTCACATCTACAAGGGCATGCATTTTTATGCCGTATTTTGACCCATCACTTTTCCATAAATCTTTTATATTCCTACTACAATCAAAGGAAGTATGCAGTAAGTACAGCACATCTATGAATGCTTTGAGTTACACTAGTGAAGTGTCATTATAATAAATACATTTTTGAATATGGCTGTTGTTGCATACAGAATGTTTTACTTGCATTTGAGCCTTTGTGTATTTCACAACATCTCTTAGCATTTCTTGTTGCCATTTCCAACATTGAATGGTGTGCTGGCAGTCTGTCCAATATATTTCACCATTGCGGAGACCCTGACTGTATTTTCAGACCTGGTTCTATCATTGGACCAGTCTGTTTGATTGTGTGGCCATTTTACCTATAGAAGTATGTGCTCACATGACTTCTTTCTTTACCATTTGAATCAAGGAGGTCTGCGTTCCCCATTTCTGTATCAGTGTATTTATGCTCCATTTCAGCGTCACTGGAACTTATACTGACATGCCAGTGTTAAAGTCATTGTCATCATCGTTGTCATCTACCCACACCACTCTTCTGGATTTTACGATAATGAATCATCTTCATCTTCATCTTCATCTTCATCTTCATCTTCATCTTTGTCTTCAATGAATCATCCATCTGATGATTTCCTTTCAGTGTCTCCAAAACTTGTAAATCTGGTTTTTCATGTGCCATTGTACTGAATTAGCTTACTTCTACCAGAAAAATCAAAACTTTTAAAAAAACAAATCCTAGATTGGTGTTGGGTATATTATACTCTCTGTGATGCTTAGGTAAACATACGCAAAACCTGTTAGCAGAAGCGTCATGTGGGTGAAAATCCTGGTTTGACACTTCTGCACACGTGCACACAACTTGTCTTTTGTCTTACTCAGTGAGTAAGCACAAAGATTCCTTCCCGTGTCCCTCAGACAAGGTACTGAGTTGCACAACCAGCTCCTCTTTAACATAAAGTAGAGAAGTAAGGGACACATTTATGGAACGCAGTGTTTACGCTCTTCAGGGTTTCAGGAGCCTGATTCTATAGTTGTAGTCTTCTGGGCTGATTCTACCGTTGTGTACACCTGACACTGCAGTAATTGCCTCTCCTGTACACCCACATGCTGTGTACTTTTGAAAAGCCCTCATCATACCTGTTCTCTGGAGAGGTGATGCATAGCTCCCAGTTCCTAATCCTTACCTGCATTTTAAAAATGAAATGAAGAGAAAAGAAACAGTATACCAGAAGAGAATATTGCTGATATTTTGCTGATATTTCTCTTGATATTTTATGATTCTAGTAAAAAACAAGTGCTGCCATTAAAATCCCTGAAGCCACAGGAGCTGTTTTACTTGCACATTTCCAGTGAAGTTAATCAGCTTTCCTGGGGTTCCTGGGGGCTCCTAGGTTAGGCTGCCCAGAGGAAAACAGCACTATCTCGAAGAGAAAAATAACCGAAAGCACACTTCCCACTTGGATGGTGTCTGGTTTCAGCATCAGGCTACTTCCCAGTCGTGGGCATGTGATCTGTTGAAGATACCTGAGTGGAAACTAGCGTAGTAGAAAGGACTGCTAGGCTGAGATTGTAGCTCATTTGCCACATAACTGTAAGAAATTGGATTGAGTTTCACCTTCAGTTTTTATTATTCCACGGATCTTGATATTTTTGTGTATAACTGTGGCAAACAAACCCTTGACTGTTTGCTCTAGCTAGACTTCTTTTATTGAAATTTAAGAAAAAAAAGAAAAAGAAAAAGAGGAGCCAGGGAGAAAAATGGGTATTTGGGCTTGTTCAGTGGGAAAGTGACATTCTCTGGATTCTTAAGGCACTGTTCTGTGAATGAAGAAATTGAGATCAGAGTCCCCCCGGTGGTGTAATTTCCAGTGCCCCTTGTAATGAAGGCACTGTGTTATTGGCTGAGGATTTGGGGATGGGTCCCTCCCTCAGTTGAAAGCATTTGGTATAATAGGAGAGTGAAGTCCACCCAGGGCAGGAGTCAGTCCCCACCCTCTAGTCCAGCCTTCCCAACATTGCAGATTCCAGATGTGCTCTGAGGAGAACAGGAAAGCTGCTGCTCTAATGAGAAGGTGGCAGACTGTTCTAGCTAAGAGCATGCCTGCCTCTAATCCCAGCACCCTGGGAGGCTGAGATGGGAGATTGCAAGCTCTAGCTCAGACTGGGCAACTAAATAATTTAGCGAGATCCTGTCCCAAAACAAAGGAAGACCTAGGAAATCTTCCTTACAGAATAATTAAGTTTTTATTAACTGCTTAGATTATAGCACTTCTTTCTTTTGTGTAAGCTTATAACAGACAATAGGCATGCTAATATGAGACAAATGCAGACAAGACAACTGGTGATGAAAAGGGGTTTTGGTGCTGCAAATTCCTCTGAGACGTAGGTGCTAGAGACAGGGCTTTGGTTCTGAGTGGGAGGGAGGCTCAGGGCCCGGGGCAGATGGCAGGACCTACAAAGCTCTGAGGCACAGGAGAGCCAGCTGAGTTTGAGGAAGAAGAGGAGGCTGCTGTGACTTATGTGTACAAATTGGAGACAGCTTAAAGATGAGGCTGAGGCAGGTTATAGACAGTGATGGCTGACCTTTTATAGACCAGTGGCCCAAACCACAGCTCAAAACCCGCTTACTGCAAAGTGCCAACCCTGCACTTAAACCTTAATATCTAGGGTTTGGCTGCTGGGGTGATTCCAGGGCCACTTGACTTGCATGCTGACAGAGAGGGTTCTGTGTGTGCACCAGGGCATACGTGCTGTAGGTTCACCACCACTCTTCAGTCTTATCAGCTATGGAAATGAGCTTGGTTTTTATTGTAAAGGTGGCCAGTGGTGATTTGTCATGCACAGTCTACTCCCTGTGAACAGGTACTGGGTACCCATGTGTGGTCAGGGTGAAGACCTGTGGAGTGCTAGCAGGCTGAGGGTGCCCATGACACACAGATGATCGTGTGGCCCCCTTGCCGCTGGAGGGAATGGTGAAGGGCTGCAGGGTTAGACTCAGACCTCTAGTCTCCTTTATGATGCTGACATACCTAATGCACAGGTTAAGTGGAAGGAAATCCTGTAATGTCACCATCATTTATACATAAATATTGAGCATCATTTAAAAAAGCCCAGGGTTAAGTGTTTTAATTGACATTTTGGTTTCCTAGAATTAGGATTTGAAAGATTGCCTGCTGGGATCATTTTCATTTCTTGTTAACTTGAAACATTTAAACGATTTCTGCTTGAAAGTAACTGTGTGAGAGACTTATGCAAATGAAGATGTCATCTGAGGATGCCTTCTACCTGTTGTACCTTTTGAACAAAGCAAATATGAAATGTGTAATTTGAATTAGAGCAGGCAGTAAAGCTTCTGCTAATTCATAGTCTCCTGTGCCTCTTCCAGTTTACCTGAGCTGTAGGCTCTGTGTGTGTCTTGTATGCCATTGTCTTTGGTTCAAACAAAGTCAAATGCAAGGGTAATTAATTCCAGAATGTAATAATTTTTTTTTACTATGATTACACTCACTAGTGAGAAAGGTATTTTAATTAAAATTTATATAACCCACATTTTAAATAAAAAATAACCCTTCAATTTGTGTGGAGAATTTGTTTCAGAACCCCTTTCATACCAAAATGATTAGATACTCAAATTCCTTACATACAGTGTATAATATTTGCATATAACTTATGTATCATCTCCCATATACTTTAAATCATCTCTGAATGACTTCGAATGCATAATACAATGTGAATGCTATGTAGATGGTTGTTATTCTTTATCATTTAGGGAATAATAGCAAGGAATATAGTCTATGCATATAGAATATTTATGTTTTTAAACATTAAAAATTTTTTTTTGGTACCGGGAATCCAACTTTGCATTTGCGAGGCAGGCACTGTACCACTGAGCTGCATCCCCAGCCCACATATGGAATATTTAGATACCACGTTTGGTGAATCCTTGCCTGCGGATCTCACACACATGAACAGCCATTCATGCTGACTGTACAATAAATTACACGATTTGAAGTGTTGGTGGTGGTTTACTTTATTTGTGAATAATTTATGACTTAGCAGCTCTTAAAGAATCACCTGATGTCACAGATATGTTGGCTGTGGCCTGGCCAGGGAAGAGGAGGAAGAAGAGGAGGAGGAGGAGAAAGAGGAGGAAGAACAGGTCACGGCTAGCACAGAAAGAAATGGTTAAGTTAGCTAAATGCTTCTGGCTTCTCAGAATTCAGAGTAAAACCACGATGAAGCATTGGGAAAGAGTAATTTTGAAAGGATCAGGCTAGAAAGTAGCCACAAAGATTCCCTTTTGTGATGGGGACTCTCCATTATTCAGTGGCAACTGAGTTCTCTTTAATTCTCAGCTCAAAAGTTTTCCTTGAAGTATTTTATATTAATGCATGGTGGTGATTGCTATTATCCTCTGGAAGCATCTTAAATAAGGAAGACTATGGCAAATGCAGATATCCCAAGGTTTGATGTAGTCCATAAAGGTCTCGAACTCAGGAGAGTCAACATCCATCAGTTAATTTTAGTCCAAGACTCAGCAACATTTGCTTACTGATGAAAAAATAGAAATCAGTGCAAGGCTTTTGGTGATTCAAAAATCATCTTCCAGCTGGATGTGGGTGTGTGATGCATACCTGCAAGTCCAACAGTTGGGAGAATGAGGCAGGAGAACTGCTGTGAGTTCAAGGCCAGTTTGTGCTACATGAAAAATTCACAACTAGCTTGAACTACATAGTGAGGCTTCTCTAAAAATCAAAAATAAAGAAAAAATATAGGAAACCATTTTCTAACTTAGATGTAAATAATAGAGCATTTTAGAGATTTATGCCTTATATAACATGGAATATTGATAGAGACTAGAAATGGCAAAACCATTTTGTGGTTTTAGCTCTTTTACTCAGGTGTATCCTGTATTCCAGAAAGAGATGTGATGTCAGAGATTTGCTTTCTGGGCATTGACTGATGTGTTTGCCGAATCAAGTCCTGAATTTTTAGAATGAAAATAACTATTGTTATGAGTTGAAACTTGGCAGCAAGAACATTTCAGCCATTTTTGGGTCAGGAAGAAAATGCAAGTTGACATTTCTCATGGATAATTACTGTTTCTTCTTTATAGATAATTTCCTTTTTATATTTGACATAATATGAATGATTTGTGTAAGGCGGTTTTTTTTTTGTTTGTGTTTTGGTAACTACAAAAATAACTCTGCCTGTTGTGTTGATTTGTCACTGTCACAGTTTGGCTTTGGGATTGAGAAGATTTGGTGGTTTCTAACTCTGCATCTTCTAAGATGTCTCCCTGTGATCTTGCTTCCTGGTATTCATACCCTGTGCATTTTGTTTCTACACTGTAACGTGGTTGGTGTATGTGACCAATAGTGATGTTGTGTCATTTCCAGTGTTAGGTGAGAAAACTCTGCTTTTGGTGCTAGGCATCCTTTCTCTTTCTCTCTTGGATCTTGTGCTCTGGGGAAGGCCATGTCACCAGCAGTACTTTGGAGAGACTCATGCAGTCCCTTAGAAGTGTCCTTTGGAAGTGTGTCCTCCAGAGTTAGCTAAAGTAACCTGTAGAGTTAACACTGACTGCAAAGATGGGAGAGATCTTGAGCCAGAACCACCCAGCTAAGCCACTGCTGGCTTCCTGATCCCTGGAAATGGTCAGATAATAAATGTTTAAGCCAGTAAGATTGATGTGGTTTGTTACATAGCAATAGATAACTGTGACAAACTGATTGGTTCATTTACCCACCTAACCTCCCTTCTTCCTCCCAGCCTCCGTGCTTTCAGCTGGTGGCTGGGGGTCTCCTGTGTCTCTGGAGTGTCGGCCGATGATGAGAGTGCTTGGAGGACATGTGCTGTTCTTAAGGAGGGAGATGGATCATTTTCTGCAGCATTCTACTGTGCTTGAATAAACTACCATATCACTTTCCTAGGATTAAATCTGAGTTTCAGAAGTAAAAAAAATTATTTAAGGAAAGTTCTTAGTTTTGTATACCTTTCCTTATTGTTTATGTAATTCAGGGCAGGAAATGATCAATACCCATTTAAACCATCTTTGATTTGTACTACAAAAATGAATTTTAGATGAACTTAGTACAAAATATGATTCATATCATTTGTATTTATAAATCGTGCCATGCTTTCAGTGGATTATTTGTCTTCATTATTTATATTTTACCAATTACATGAATTATTCTGAAAATGAAAACAGTTTAAGAAAGAAAACAAGATGAGTCAAATTAATTATCAGTATGAATACAGATGGAGTGTTTTCTGTGTGCCAGTTTGTGCTAAACAACTAGTGTACGTATCTTCTATTTAGTCTACCAAAATATTATAATTATTGTCATCTCAACTTTGTGGATAATAAAATCAGGATTTAGAGTAGTTAATTAGAATGAAGTCCAAAAATCCTTAAATCTTGGAGACAGGTTTCAACCTGGATGGCCAGCTTCCGACTCCTGTGTTCTATGCATGTATATAAGGCTACACACTGGTACCTGGGAGCATCCTTTGGGAGTTTATAGTTTGGCCAGGAGAAATGCCCTGGCACGACCTGCTCTGTGCTAAACAGAGCCCTTAAAATGTGGTTTGAACAAGTTCATATCAGTGTGCAATGGGTCCTGCAGTGTGCTATCCGTCAAACTCTGTGTGTCCCCAAGGAACTTTTTCCTATTTCCTTTACAAAGTGGCTGCAGATGGGAAAAAATTAGGGACAAACACAATATGGGCATTGAAAAATCTATTTTATTACATGAAACTTTTTTTTGGCACTGAAGATGGAAACCAGGGGTTTCACACTGAGCCCTTTTTAAAATTTTGTTTTGAGGTGGGATTCCCCAGGCTATGCTTGAACTTGTAATCCTTGCCTCAGCCTCCAGCTAGTGGCGATTACAGGTGTGTGCCACTGCCCCGTGCTATCGTATTACATTTTGATCATGTTGAGGGAGAGGTGTGAGATGAGTGAGTCGGCGTCTGTGGCGGGTGAACAAGCTGTCTTTATTCTGAAGTCTTCACAGTGGTGTATCTGGCAGGGATGGAGGGTAGCATGTGAACTGATTCAGAGAACACAACTTTAATGAACTGATTTTGTTCTGAACACTGCTACCTGCTGGATGTGACTTTTTCAGGTTGCCTAAACTCTTTTGAGGTTATTTTCTCATATATAAATAAGAATAATAAATGTTTTTATGTTTTTCTGGGGACTGAGTGTGTGCTTATAGGCGCTTAATCCATGTGGACTATTAATAGTTGAAAACGTGGTTGCCTCTCATATATTTTCTCATCTGTTGTTCTTTATATCATATCGTTATTACCAGCCTCTCTCACCAGACCCTAATCCTTCAGAGAAGTCATAATGATTTTAATAAGAACATGTGAGATTTCATGCTAAATGGAAATTGTACATGAAAGAGGGAACAAAGTAATTTTAGCCAAGTAAAGATCATACGGTGCCTACTGCCAAGAGAGGGTTACCTAGTCACGCTGAAGTTAAAAAGAATCCTAAATGTTCATATGTAAATTAAATAATTGAAGAAAGAAACATATGTGTCACATGCCTTAATGTGTTTGGCAGTGGAATATGACCACACCAGAAAATGGTTAGAATCACCAAGGAGTCATCGGTTAAGCAGCAGTTTCTTCTTTTTGTGATTTTCTGCTCCTTTTCAACAATTGCTAATAATTTGACAACACTGGCTCTGTCTCATAAAGCCCTTTTTCAGTGACTTTTTTCCACTTCTTTTTCTGCCCCTTGAGTATGTGTCTTCCCCTGTCACCTGCCTTAGGACCCTCTCACTTCTCCATGGGGGAACTTGGAACTGCCTTGCCATTTGAGGTTGCAGAATTACAGACCATTGGGCTACAGTGTAGATGGAGCCGGCCTGCAAGAAACTTTCTTCCTTTCTCTTCTTCCCTTTTGTTCTTGCATCACATGGCTGGGTCATTGTACCTGTTGACTTCTCTGCAGTGTGATGACTCAGTATGCCCAAGAGGATGCTATATTGAGCATGGAGCATAGCAGAGTAACAAGTTTGTTACTTGGAAAAAATTAAAAAATAGAAACACTGCTCTTCCCACTTCTTTCTCACTAGTGGGCACCAAGTGGAGCTGGAGGAGGGAAGAGGAACTTTAGCTGAGAGGAAACTTCCCCTCAGGAAGATGCCAGCATCTTGTGGAAGTGATGATGATGCCAGTCGGCTTCATGGGTCTTTGTGGATGATGACAGAGGTCCCGTGAACACTCAGATTGTTCTTATTTTGGTTTGAATTGCACGAAAACACTTGCTTGTGTGAACGCACAGTTTATCTCCTGTTTTGGCAAATGGTCCCAGACATTAGAGTGTGCTGCCTGCCATCTGAGGGCTGCAGCTGCTGCAGGGAAGGAGACATCGTACAATGAAGATGCTGAAACTGCAAGTGCTGCAGGGAGCGTAAGCAACGGGGGCCTCTTTAATCAGATGGTCTCTAGAGATGATAACGGGCTAGGAGATGTGGTGCGACGTGTTTTCTTCATGCCCAAAACTACTCAAGCCCATGAGCTGCAGACACTTAGGGAGTGAAGTACAGTTTTGCACTTTGAGGCTCTGTGACGTCACCAATCTTTCAAGTAGTGAGATCAATATTCACTGTATAGGACTTTTTAAAAAAACTGTAAAATAATAATGATAATTCTCAGTATAGCAGGTTCTTAACATTCTGTGGCAGTTGTTCATTATTCTTTGATTACCCTCATGGTGGAAAAACCATAACCATTGAGTCTTGGTGCATCAGAGCCTGCTCTGTACCAGCAATTATTATGAAAAAGCCCAGAGTCTCTCAGTTCTTGTATCTGTGCTACACTAGTTAGTGGCCAGTAGTTTTCTTATGCCTATTAAATCTAATTAAAGTAAAATGAATAGTTTTAACATGAGTTTCTTAGTCATTCAGTAGAGTGCATTTCAAGTGCTTGCTAGTTACATGTGATAAGTATCTACACATTATTGGACACTTGTGCAGATACTTAGAACACAGATTTAGAGCATTTTCATCATTCTAGAAACTTCTGCTGGACAGTGCCTACCTAAAGGGTTTAGGAAAAGCCACGTAGCAATGGGAAAGAGGACCTCTCTCTTTAAACCACGTGCTTGCCAAGAGGGCAACCCATAAGTGCTAAGTTGTCTTCTTCTATTCATCCAAGTTTGAGAAACAAATCAGCCTATTTTCCCCTGCACAGGAAGGCAGATTGAGCACACAGTTCAGTTTCTCTTAGGCAGTGACAGTTTTACCTCTCAGGGGCATTTGGCAATGTGTAAAGGTTTTTTATTGTCACAACTGGGATCGAGGCTGAGTGGAGGTCAGGGCTGTTGCTACATATCCAACAGTGTACAGGCAGCCTTCCGTGCCACAGAGATCAGTGGCCCAAATGCTGGTAATTCCAAGCTTGGGAAATGCTCCTGCTCCAGCACAAGTAGCAGATGAAAGCTGTGTGGTAGAAGCTAGTCTACAGGAGCTATCTGAGACCCCTGCAGTGGGCCCCGATTTCCTGCCAGGTGTTACGATGCCGGTCAGAAGAAAGAGCAAGAGACAAAATAGCAGTGCAGCAGGGATCTGGATGACCAGTTGTTTGAGGGGAACAAAAGGCTACAAGGCAGCCAGAACCTTGATATTTATTGGTCACATCTGTGTCAAGGACAATGGGCCAAGGATGTTTCTGGGAACAGAAATGGTGACTACTGCGGGCTAGCAAGGAGAACAAAGCATTCTTGCAAAGATGAGACAAGAGGTAGTAAGGAAACTGTAGTTTCCCCAGCTCCTTATCATCCTCAGCAGGTCTTATCTTGCCCTGTGAATGCCACAGTGTCATCACCTAGGGCTTTCAGCTGTGACCAGAAGAAAGCAGGGAATTTCCTCAGTTCAGTGGCTCAAGTGGCGGGGACAAGGACATCCTCCAGACTCAATTTATAATCTGTGGTCCCCAACAAGAGAGAACATGAAGATATGGAGAGGGACAGACTCCTACTAAGATTTGCGGCTTCTCTGCCCTTGTTCTAGGCGCATTCATTTCCCTGGATCCCAAGAAGGACCTTGATGTTATCACTTGACTTTTTCAGTGGGAGTATTTTGAGTCAGTCCTATGCTATGTCTGCCTAATACAGCAAATTACTGAGCAGTTCCGCCTTTTAATTGCATCTTGTGTTTGCATCCTGCTCAAGGTGCTTTATGAACAGCACAGGGGAAGCAGTTCCTTGTAGCACGACCACTGAGATGTTGTGACTAAATTCCAAATAAGTGACTACATTTTCCATGAATTCATTATTAATTCAATTAGTCTGATTTAGAATACTGATTTGTATTTACTATTATTTAAAATAGAGAAGATCTGTATATGTGGAATGTAGAAATTTAGAAGCTTCATACAATAGGATGGGTATAGGGTGAAGACTGATTTCCCGAGTTCTCCAGCTCTCCCAGATGGAAGCAGTGTTAGCAGTTTCTTGTTCTAGTAACTCTTGATGCATGCACAAGTATAGTCCTTCTTTTTCCTCACTTTTGTTATACATAGACTATGTATTGTGAACATTGTATTGTATATGCACATACATAGTGTGCTTTCCAATTACTTAAAAATGGAATATATATATATATATTTGCTCCTTGCTTTTTACATTTAAAATTTACTATATTTTTAATGTTAAGTATATTTTAGAGCTGTTTTTCGATCAACACTAAGATTGACTTTATTCTTTTCAGTGACTTGGAGTTCACTCTGAGGCTATGTTCCATATGTGGTACATTTGGCCAATCCTCTGCTGTTGAGTGTTACGGTTCTCTCCACCTAGCATTTTGTTTTTACGAATAATCCTGCAATGAGTAATGTGTCCTTGCACCTTGGTCCTTATGCACAAATCATCATATGTATAGAATAAAATCCTGTGGGCTTTGCTCTTTTTATATTTTTACTAGGTATTGCCAAATTGTTTCTTTGAATAGATGGCAAACTTTTTGCTTTTGCTGACTATACATGGATATGCCTAAAATTTGAATTCTGTTTTTTTTTTTTCCTTACTGTCTTTTCTGCCTTGTTTCTCTCTTCAGCTTCCCCTCCTGGACTCAGGCTGGACTCATATGTTCAGGTCCAGGGTATGCTAATCACAGAAGTGTGTTGGAGAGATGCGAGCTCTACCCCTTTTGAGAGTAATCCCGAATTTCCCCCTTGGCAGGGGTGTGTGGTGCCACAAGGACTTACTTCCTCCTCCCCTTTGATTTTTGGTTCAGCCCCTTCTGGCTAAAACCCCTTCCTCACTTTCCTCCCTTCCATTCCCTGGAAGGCTTTTAAGAGCTGGTACTCATCTGTAGCGCCTGTGAAGTCTCAGTCTGTAAGCTGGACTTGGGTGCTTGCCAGTACTTACAGATAGGCATGGCTGGGACCCCTGCATTCCTTGCCATTTTAGAAGAGGCGATATCTGTTTGCATGTGGTGTCAGGAAATGGGTTCCAATTGTCTGCCTTCACCTGGCGTTTCCATTAGCGCTTTCAGTGGGGGAGGGTTTCTCTCATTTAGCTGGCAGAGTACCCAGTTTTACAGCCCATTTGTTTCTTTCCCAGCCTTGCGCTCCAGTTGGGGTAACCTGTAATTTGATTCTGTGCCTGCAGAGTTTAACTAGGATCCTTTGGGGGTGGGAGCTGGCCTGGGAGTGTCCTTTTACTTTGACATTGTTGGCATGTCCTCTTTTTAGTACCCTTTCAGTTTTGAGCAGGAAATGATGTTTTGTGTTTTTTCTCACTCTCTTCCCAATGTTTTATTATAAAAAAGTTTAAATATACAGCAAAGTTGACAAATTTTTATACAGCAAAAGCCTGTATGTCTGCTACTTACACTGTGCCACTGACACCTTAAAATACTTGTTTTACAGACCCTCTGTAAAACAGACCCATCCCTCTGTCCATCTTTTGGGCGCCCCTCCCTGACGACACTTCAGAGATAGCATGGCACAGGGTAATTAGCAATGCGTGCTGTGTAGCCAGATTGCCAGAGTTTGAATTCTGGCTCTCCTTTGCGTTAACCCAGTGAGGGCGCTGACCTTCTGTGCTTTAGTGTTGTCATCTGCAGTATGGAAATAACTGTAGCAGCGTCCTAAGGTATGGTGAGATTAAAGGAATCCATGAATGTATAGCATGTAAAACACTGGCTTCTACATAAGATATCAACCATTTAGTACATGCTAGGTAATAAGTTTAAATTAATATTAATTTCATGGATTAAGAAAAACGCTAGTACAGTTCATGGAATTTAGGGCAAGGCAACTGTAAGCCTGGTAGTATGCCAGACATTTTATGTGAGTTGCCTCATTCAGTCATCAGAGCAAATCCTAAGCTGGTTATCCTCATTGGCAGGTGAGCAAATTGATGCCTAGTAATTGGCAGCAATGTGTTTTAATCATAAAACTATCTTACTTCATTGGTCATAATCGCCATACTTTGTTCTTTCTCCTTTAGTCACAGATGCAGAGACTCAGGGTTTAATAAGATGGCAGAAATGTCTGGCTGAAAAATACCTTTATCTGAACTCTGAGATTAAGGAGAGGCTATTTAGTGCTTTAGTCTGTTAGTTTGACCTTAGGCTCTTGAAGGTTGATATTATAGAAGAAGAGAGAACACTTTGCCATTTCTTGTATTTTGAAAATACTCTCACGTGAGCATTTCCAATTCAGTCTTCCTGCTGCCCAGGCTAGACTGGCCTGGGTAGGAATTGCCTTGGGATATTTTGGCATTGCCATCATTTGTCTACTGTTTAACATCTGTAGTGCTGGAAAACTACTCCTAGTCTTGTCTTGAGAAGTTCTGTGGAAAGGTTAGAAAATAGAAGTTAACGTGTCTCTCTGCTCCTTCATATGCGTGGACATTTTGAGGAGAAGCCACACCCCAGCTGGTCATGTTAGGGTAAAGTTTTGGCTGTAGTTCTGTTACGTCTCTGAGATGAAGCACACAGAAAGCAAGTTATGCATGCATATGTCCATGCTGTAAGGAAACAGTATTGTTTTTGTCTTTTCACTTGATGAGTTTCTGTCTCCTTTCAATCTTCTCTCTCTCCTTTTCCTATTCTTTCTCAGTTCTGAGATTACCTGAAAGAATATTACAGCCTTTAAGGCCCCCTAACAAATTCTCCCTCTCTAATAGAGAGACCATAATTTTTAATGGAATTGTTTTTCTTCATTGTATTTTCTTTTGGAGTTACATTATTTATTTAGATTATTTTATGGCAGCTGGTTCTATATGTCTACTTACAGAGGTATAAATTTCTGCTTAAAAATTTCCATTTTAATTATGTTTTCCTACATGAAAAGAAAGTTTTTTTTTTTTTTTTTTTAAATGACCAAGGTTTGGGCTGGGGACATCGCTCAGTGATAGTGTTTGTCTAGCACGTGCTAGGCCCCGGTATAATTCCTCAGCACTACAAAAATCAAAACAAAAGGCATAGGAAGAATGGAATTGTGAAGGAATTGTGCTTCATGTGGCATGAGCATGGGATGCAAATGACAGTTTTCCTAAAAACCATGAACCAAATGATCTGCAGAGTCTGTATGTCTGGTCTCCTTTGACAGTGGCTATTCTGGGCAGAAGGAACACTTACCAGTACTGTACTGTAGTTGCATCTGTTTCGAAGGTCGTCAGCAGAAAATCAGTTACTCTCTACATCTGTTGCTTGGCTGAGAAAAATTTATGCGGGTTTTGGCCTCTTTGGAAGGTTTTAGAGGGAGGATAATTATGCCTGAGAGTTTGGGCCAAGCATGCTTGTGTCCTCATGTGAAGCAGTGCTTGGTATCATCAGCACCTAGAAATGAGTGAGTTAGACATAGATGGTTTCCAAAGACATTTCTCAATTGCAAATCTTTTTCTTTCTTGTGTGGCTTGGATATTTAGGATATGAGTTCTTTTGTTTAGAAACGCGGAGGTTTCTTTTCAAGGAGGAAGAACATCAAGAAGGGGTGCCCTTCACGCTGGGAGTGTAGCTCTGTGGTAGAGCGCTTAACTAGCAGGATAGTGACCCAGGGTTTGATCCTCAGCACCACAAAAATGAGAAAAAAACAAACTCCTCCCCGAACCAAAAAACTGAGCTCAATGTGTTGGCACAGGCATATAATCCCAGTGACTCTGGAGGCTGAGGCGGAGCCATTGCTTGAGCCTAGGAGTTCAAAACCAGCCTTGGTATCATAACAGGATGCCAAAGTGGGATGGGTGCCGCCACTGATTCTCCAGAACGTGAATCCTGGAGAAGCCTCAGGGACCACATGACTCGTAGTGCTCCTTTTCAGGAGGTAAAGTTGTGCAGCCACTCAACGGAATACAGCAGAGTCAGAGTCAGGCAAGTACTAACAACCTAAAGTGTGGAACAGAGGGAAGGTGAGGGCGGGATCCTCACCAGAGAAGGGTAATTGGATACTCCCTGGTGAGAACTTGCTGACAGTTCAGGAGAATGAGAGTGGGATTGGTTGTTTCGTTCGTTCTGGTTTTGGCATATAAAAGTCAGGCCATCTCTGTAAGAATCAGTGACCCATTTTCCTGCTCTGAGGAGCAGTCTGTTTCATTCACTTCCTGGCCTTAGGGATATGAGGTCCTATTTGGGAAATCCTGGTGATTTCACATGAACTCCTTGCCCCTTGCAAGGTCTGATTTTGCTGTCAGTAGGGAAGTGACTTCCTCCCATGGTTCAGGGCTGCCCTGCTTCTACAGGCTAGCATTTGGCTTCTCTCCACTCCTAAGGGTCTCTTGGTTCCTGCAGGGACCTCTGACACTGAGGTTGTCACTAGGGACAGAAACGCACTGTGCCTGAGCCAGAGAAGGACACTGAGAGATAAGCAGGTCTACTTCTGTACTTCATGGGTTAAAATTGTGTGTCTTCTCAGTTTGCAGGATGACACCTCATAGCTTCCTTGCAGAAAAATGGTAAGGCTTGATTTTACCAGTTAAAAATAGGGGTTGAGGGCCCGGGATATAGGTCATTAGCACAAGTGCATGCCTGGCAAGTGCAGAGTCCTGAGTTTGAATCCCAGTACCAGAAAAACAAAAAACCAAACCAAACCAAACCAAAACAACCCCCCCCCGGGGGGGAGCTGAGGGTGTAGCTTAATTGGAGAACATATGCTTTGCGTGTGTGAGGCCATGGTGGTTGTGGGCACTTCAGCAGAGCCCTGGACTCGCAGAGAGGTTACATGCCAGGATCCAGGAACCTGATGGCCTGCTCTCTGTGGAAGCCTGGCTGAGCCACCATAGCCAATGTTCTTCGACAGCTTTAGGAGCTGCATGTATCTGAAATGAGAAAGTGTTGATCTCAGTCAATACATTTTATTAAATACCAACCATATCCCTGGGACTGTGCTTGACCTGGAGATAAACATATATAAAATAGGCAAGGGTCTCTGCTCTTGTGGGATGTTTTCCCTCTTTTTTAGGATTGCTGTGAGATTTAAATAAAATAGTGCCTATAAAAGGGCTTGACATAGGACTTTTAAAATTATAAAGCAGTTTTTATGGGAAAATTATGAGCCGTCCATCTTAAACTGGATTGTCATTATGTTAACAATAGAACTCCTGTGTTCGTTACTGGGAATTGAACCCAGGGCTTTGTACTTGTCTGGCAAGTACTTTACAACTGAACTATATCCTTAGCCCTAAAACAGGACTCTGACATTTTAAAATCAGTATTTAAAAAAAATATGTTTTGTATGCAGTGCTTTCAAAGTTCTTTGAACTTTCTCTATCTTCTCTTGAAGTCTTAATTTCCCTGTCACTGTGTTGTGACTTTCTAATGGGCATTTTAAGACTCTTTTCCCATCTTTTCACTTCAGTTTGCTTCTCTTGAGACAGGGTCTTATTCTGTTTCCCAGGTTGACCTTGAACTCCTGGACTCCTTAACCTCCTGCCTCAGTCTTCTGAGTAGATGAAGCTATGGGTGCATGCCTGGCTCTACTACAGTGGACATTTTGATGAAGCAGAGCTTATCTTTGTAACCATTTAGGAAAGACCGTTGTGTGTGCATGCGTGTGTGTCTCCTGGAGGAACTTGAATGCACTTGCAGGATGCAGTTGAGAATGTTTGTCCATGAGAAGAAACAAACCAGATATGCTTACGTCTTATCCTGAAACTAATATAAGAAAGGTGTAGAAGAAAACAACTTCTTGATGGGTGAATTCCATGGTAAGCTAAATGATGGAAACTGTTCTGTGACCTTTTCTAAACCACTTAGCTGATTTATTCAGGTAACTTTCTAATGCTTAGCATTAACCAAGCAGTTTGCTGTAGGGTTCTCTCTTCTTGACACAGTGGAACATTTATGATGTTTATGTGTCAAGATTTTATTAAGGAAAAGCCTGACAGAAAGGTCAGGTTGAAGAGGAATAGTCTGGCTTTACTAGAAAGTTGGTCTTTTTTGAAACATGTAAAATACTGTGGATGGATTTGGGTCTGTGCTACCAGTTCAGCTCCTGACTGTGTTGCCTAGGAAGATCCATATACTGTGTTTGTAAGGCCTGATCTCAGTGCTAGACCTTCATTATGACACTGATATAGTCAAAGGGCTCCATTTTATTTTTTTATTTATTTTTTAAATTTTATTTTAAAGGGGGTGAAATTAAACACAACAAAACAGAACAGAACAGGACATAAGAAAGCATAAATTTCAAAGCTAGACAACCAGAGATCTTTACTATCTGTCATATTGTCTCTTGTTTTCTTCCAAATGGTTGTTCATATCTTTGTATACGGGGAGCTCATACTAAATAACATAGCCAATCTTTTCACAAGATGTGTAGTTCACTGGCTCCCACTTACTAAGGGTGGGGAACACAGGATGGGGGACAGGACGACAAGAGATGTTTGATTCTCAGCCCCCAGACCCACAGGCTCACAGTCCCAGCGCCCCCCCCCCCGAGTTCCTCGTTCTCCCGGCACCTTGAGTCAACCTCATGGGTCAGGTCCCGAGGCGCCAGGGTCTCTCTCCTGCAGGCTGCTGAAAGTCTGCCACACTCACCTGCTATTTCTTTCTGATGAACTGACCATTAAATTTCCAAAGTTCTGGCCAACAGACCACAGAAAGAGTTGTCTTTAGGCTCCTGTTTGAAATCAGCAGCTACAGCAATCTGCTGGCCTTGCTTCAGGGCCACAAGGGCTCCATTTTAATACTGTTTCCCAAGATATCCAGCACAGCAGACATTCAAAGGTATTTCTGTGTTATAGCCAGCTGTGTTAAATACACATTATTTTTCAGAAGATTTTCTTTGTTTTACATTTTTTTCTTAATTTATGAACAGAATCATAATAATTTGTCTGTCATATTTCTAATGCATCTCAGCAAGTGAGATTAGCAGGCTGCAAGGGTATATAAATGAAAGTGGGAATGCTTCCCTCCTCCTTCGCTCCGGTCTTTGGGAGCCTGGTGTCATGGAAGTTCAAAAGGTTATTCTGGGGTTTCATGGTAGCTCAAGACATAAAAGCAGCCTAGATCACTTATCGTTCTTGGAGTCTGTCAGTATTTGTGGAGCTTTGCCATGTCAGGCTGCTCTGTGCTCTGCCCTGCTAACAGTGTGAAGAAGACAGATAATTCCCTACCCATGGAGCACTTGCAGCACCATGACGAGGTGCAGAAAGTTGGTGAAGGTGACCTGGGAGTAGGAGACGAGGAAGGAGTGGCTGCCACTTGGTCACTGATGCTCATTCCTTAGGATTTCTTTTTCTTTTCTTTCTTTCTTTCTTTCTTTCTTTCTTTCTTTCTTTCTTTTTTTTTCTTTTTTTTTTGTGATCACATAGGAGTAATGATAGGGAAATTGTGAGGAAGAAATGAAAGAATTAAAATGGGTGAAGGGTACTGAGAAGCCTCTTTTGCCTAAGGAAACCCAGTTCTGCTTAAGGAAAATATACTATACAGAGTGGCACTTTGGTTCATGAATGCTTTTGTTTGCAAATAATTTGGTTTTATTTGCAAACCCTGATAGGGTGACAAACACAAATGTGACCATCTTTTCCAGACTTATGAAACCAATTCAATTCTTGAATCGAGGTACCGCTGTGTTTGTGTGGACAATGTGATTTATGATTCCGGATTCAAATATTGGTGGGAGGATTTCTGCCCTCTGATTGTAGATGAAACACTGTAATTATGGTTTAAGTGCTTTGTCACCACTTTGCAGTGCTTCCACAGGTCATATCTCCTTTTAGTTTGGTGACTAGGAGGACCAGTAAGATGCCAGTCTTCCTGCAGTTGTTGGTTCTTGTAAGTTAAAAAAACCACCATAAAGACAGAGGTTTACCCCAGCTGTCCTCTCCCGAGATGTACAATTCTGGTGAGTAGTCTGTGCAGTGTGAACTATGACTTGGTTGTTGAGGCTAAATGAAATGGCTGGAGATTTTTCCCAGCAGAAGGCTAAAACAGAATTGTCTAGACTTCACTTTCTTCTTATCTTGTCAGGCCTTTCTGAGAGTTTTTTCCACATGGGGAATACAGGCTCAGAGGAAGATCAACTTGACTGGCTAAAATCTCATCTGGGATAAGTTTAGATCTCTCGCAAAAGGTACAGGGCTGTGGTTGTTGGTCTGAGAACAGAAAGACACTTGTCTCTGTTACAGGTACTATTAAAAAAGAATCCAACCCCTTGTCTATTAGGACTTTTATTAAGCTCCTATTATGCACAGACATTGTACTGTGTCTGGGAAATCTGCGATGGGCAGAAAAGTGGTATTGTCTGTGGTGAACCAAGTACAGAAATTTTGCAGACTGGAGTGTGATGACAAAAGACCAGTAGTAAAGGAACCACATTCTCAGGCAGCAGAAGATGGAGGCATCTGACATTCAAGGGAGGGGGAAATGGAGGAAAGCTTGAACACAGTGAGCTTGAGATAAGTTTGAAATACATTTGAAACTTAATCAGATTAAAGGGTTAAGTAGCCAAGGTATTCAGAGTTTTAAGGTCTGTATCTTTTGGAACTACCACATCCCTCAGAGACTTCCAGAGAGTTGGAAACCTTACTTGTGCTGTGGCAGTGAGGAGATGCGCTAGAATTCTTTTTACATTTAACAAGAGACAAAAATGTATTTTTGTTCACAAGGAGCAGAACACAGAATTTTTTTTTTTAAGTTCTCATATATGGCCAAATTACCCAGAACTGTTGTCATTTTCTGTGTAGCTGTGGAAATAAATCTAGCTACTTGGATAAGGACATTGAAGACCAGGCATATCACTTTTTTCCTATAGTTATTGCAGAGAATGGCCACTTTTCAACCTATTCTTTGGCTGTTTTATACCAGCATAGTAAATGATTCTGCTGTTGCTATAAACCTGGGCCTGGGGTATCTAAGTCTCTTTTTGAAAAGAATTGTCTGTATATATATGTCACAGTAAGTGAGTCTTTGAATGTAAATAGTTTAAAATACTGTTCAGCTGAAATTTGAAGGCAGTAACATATCCTCTATTGGGTTGTTTTTGCATGTAAAGAATATTGAACTAATTTTAGAATGACTTACGTTGTGCTTATTTTGTCATGTGCCAATCTCAAAACCTTGGTTTAGACTTTGAGGTTTTTTAAATGTTCGTCCTTGGCTTTTGGCCAAATACGTAGGGAGAAGGAAGTCCTGTAGTACTTACATCACAGTGGATGGGTTCTCAAAAAGTCAGTCTGCCTGGGCTAGCGGTACCAGCTCAGGTGGAGCTTGGCTGCGGCCTCAAGGTCTTGGAGCGCTCCTCCACCCCCCAGAGGTGACATCTCGACTTTATCTCCGTAATGAGTTCTGTGTGTTTTGGAACTCTATGTGAATGGAGTCACTCAATATCAGTTCTTTTGATACTAGTTTTGTCCCTATCATTATGTTGAGGGTTGTCCATGTTGCAATGTGGCTGTGGTTCATTCATTTTGATTTCTGCACAGTTAATAGCATGCATATTTGCACATTTTCCTATGTATTCTCCCTTTGATGATGTTTGTGTTGCTTGTAGTTAGGGACTATGTGAATAACGTTACTGTGATGATGACCACATATGTCTTTTGGTGTGCATGCACTAGTATTTCTTTGTGGTGTGCCCTAGAGTTGTTGTATTACTCATACACTGTGCATTTATCTGATTTCAGTAAATAATCCCAAACTGTATTCTGAGGTGGTTGTGTTTACATGTCTTACATTTCTAAGTACAGTTTCTAGTACTTAACATGCTTGCTAGTGTTTGGCAGGGACAAATTTAACTTCAGCTGTCTAAAATTACGGCTACTTTGAATTGGTGACTTTCACTGAGGATGAAAGAACTGAGGGTGAAATTTGGATCCCAGAAACGTCGAGTATCTTCAACCAATATTCCAGGTGAGGGGCCATTCAGTGATTAGAGCCTTAACTCTTGATGGGAACTCTTGATCTTCTTAGATCTCAACTTCTGGAATCTTTTCATAACACAATCCAAATACCACTGTCAAACTCTAAAACCTAGACAGTTATTTAACCCCTGTGAACTTCAGGTCCTTCATCTGCAAAATGAGTTATTTAACACTCCTCGTGGGTGTGGAGGGTCCATCTATCATCCTGCCAAAAAGCCCTCGGGTTTTGGATGTAGTCATTATGACAAAGAGGTGAAGTCTTTCTCTTTTGAAGGAAGAAGTGGCTGGTGGTGACATTGCTCTGTAACACACCCATGTTTATTTTAGTTTATCTATTTTTAGGGGAAACAAAATCATTTCACCAAGAGCAGTGAACGTCAAACGCTGGTGCATCCTGTCTGGAGCTGCCTCTTGGGTTTGATATTCGGATGTGTGTGCTTTGAAGGACGGCCTGTTTATTCCGCAGCAGCACTGTCCACATGCCTCCGTCCTGGGGCTGCCCTGCATGACACACACAGGGCAGCAGGGAGGAAGTCATCTTCGGCTTGTGTTTTGACGCAGAGTGGTTTTATTTTTCTGTTGTCAACTCTCTGCATCCTCTGCTGAAAACAAAACACAGCCCTGCGCCGCGGGTAAATATTGTGACTGGCAGCCCCAGTGTGGCTGCTGTTCTTCTCTCCTGGTCTGCACTTGCTTTGTGACCAGGAGCGTCACCCTGCAAACTCAGTAGTGGATGTTCTGATGTTCTACAGACAACTGAAGCAATTCCAGAAGTGAAAATGTGACATTAATCAGAACTGCAGGGCAGATCTTACAAGGGAAATAATGAGGCATTTTAAGGAGGAAAAGGTGGCAAAGAGGGACAGGGCTTGTGTTTCCTCCCGCTTTCAGGCTCTTCAGAGACACCCTGGTGTCATTGCAGGTGAGAACCGTGCTTCTGAACCCAGGCCTGCCTGGCTCCACTGGACCTGTAGTGCAGTGCTTCGGGGACGCCAGTCTGGGGGGCTCACGGGGGAGCATCCTGGAATCAGGGTGCTGTGACGGTTTGACCTGGCAGAATTTCATTGATAATTAGTTGAGGTTATTTTTATCAGTTTAAGGAATTATGTATCGAGTACATTTTCTTCACCTCTCCCTTCTAGCTCTGTCTTTCTCTCCAGCCTTGTCTTTTATCTTTCTGTGTTTCATTTCTTTTTCTGACTCATCTTTCAAAAAGTAAGTAAAAAGCTACATGAGAGGGAGATTAAAATTCATGATCCCTGAACTTACACAACAAAAAGTATGTGTGCTCTTACAAACAGAGCGATTGGGGGTGAGTTACTTTCTTTAAGTTGCAGTTCTTTCGTTTCTCAGTGGAGACAGTGATGATGCCATTTTGTGGTGAGAATCAGGTTAAAAATGGGAACCATAAAGGAGACACATGGTGCATGCCTATGAGCTCAGCACCAGGGGCTGAGGTGGGAGGATTGTGAGTTCAAGGTCAACCTGGATTACCTAGTGAGACCTAACCCAAAACCAAACAAAACGAAACAAAACACCCCAGAACTACAGTTGTGTGAATTGCAGAACTAGTAACTACTCTTGCCTAGCAGTGACTCAGTGCCAACCTCTTCTGAGTATTTGGCATATATCAATTCTCATCCTCCCAACTGTCCTGTGTGTTAGATGGGTATAAGTGAGCAAACGGAAGCAGTGACTACTGAGGTAACCCCAGTAAAATGACTCAGTTAGCAGGTGACAGCCACAGCTGGGATGTGAATGAGGAGCGGTTAGTCACAGTCCTAATTCAGTCACTTTCTCTCACTGTCCCTTCTGTCATATACCTCAGCCCTTGTTCACTTCTCCAGAGATAACTTTCATAGTTTGGCCTTGAAGCTACAGGCCCACGATTCTGAAGCCCACAGTATGTGCAGCTTGCATATTTTATGAGACACTGTCAGTACCTGTAGCTCTGTCTAGGTGAAAATTCACTTACTTGACAAGTGTTGGCCATGCCGCCCAGACCCCAGAGGGAGTGGGCTTTCTTTTGGAGCAGCCCAGTTCTGGCTGGCTTGCTGCCTGGGACCTGGCTTTCTTTCCCACAAAATAACTTCTGAGAAAAACTGTGGGAAACAAATGACTTCAGAGGGTTTTAGAAACAAAAATGCAGACTCTTAACAAATTTCATCTGGCTCCAAAATGTTGTTATCCCAGATCCTGAAAATATTTTCTTATAGGATTATTCCCTCAAGGTTGTTAATCTGAGAATGATCCAGGCCTAATAGACCTGACTTTTTGCCCCTGGTATTGGAATCTTGTGTATTTGAGTGCTGGAATGTGGGGGTTGAAATAAAAATATTTCTCTGGAGGAAATGAAGTCATTTTATTTAATATTATAGCTACTATTAGGGCACTATCATTACAGAAAGAGAATACCAGTTCACACAGCCAAGATGAAGCTCTTAAATTAGTCTGAGACCTTTCACAAAGCAGCAGTAGGTTTTCAGTGCCACAAACATGTATTAAGTAGTGTTTATCCTAAAGATTTTTGCTGCAGTTAAATTTTACCTAATAAACATTGTCTTTGTAGATCCTTGTTATTGTAGCATTATCTGATTCTGCTTTCAGTCATACAGAGCAGCAGCAAGCTGAGATGCTTCTGCACTGAGCTTACTGTCTGAGCAAGACTATTCTGGCCCGGTAAGCCAGAGAACTGGGAGACAAACCTCCGAGACAAACCTCCGTTTGTTCACTGAGGGAGGAATGTGACCATGCACCTGCCTCCCTAGTTACACCTGTAGGGCAGGTCGTCCTGCTGAAACCCTACTCACTGCCCGGCTCTGGCAACTGAATGTCAATAGTGACTGGACTGAGGTTTCTGTGTTCTCCTCTTGCTGCTTAAGCCTCAAGTATGTGTGTAATCTCAGTTACGCTCATGTGGTAAAGTCGAAACTTGGCTTATTATCTGGGCTAGATTCTCCCAGAGCATATTTTAGATAAGAGTAGAAAATATGCTAGGCCTGGCATGAGCTGCACTTAGATATGGAAGAGCTTTATCTTCCCTTACAAAGAAAGATGTGGTTTAATTTGCCAGCCTCCTTGCTTGTAGGCCAGAAGGTGTAAAGAAAGCCTTTCTTACTTACCTCATCTGGTTTAAATTTTTCAGCAAGTGATTTGGAAGCAAGAACAATGATGACGGTTATGTTGGCTCATTTGTAATGAGTAGAATCTTAGGGTTCCGCATTCTTGTTTGTATTGCCCCTTTCTTGGAACCATTGCAGACACAGCTGTCTCTGTTAGAATCCCTTAATCTTGGTCAAGGTGCTTAACCTCTCTCTGAGCTTTGGTGGTCTAATCTGTAAAAAGGAGATAACCTTTGTAGTCAACTCATAGTATTGAGTTTAGGAGTTAATATTTGCAGTACTCGGAATTGTTCCTGGCACATGGTGTGATAGAAGTGTTTGCAAATGAAAATGAACAATGGAAAATACTTTACCTAGTTAATTGTTTGAAACACCACTGATACTTTTGTTGTGGTCTTTCTGGTTGCTGAGTATTCATTCAAGTACAGAAAAAGTAATCCATCCAAAGAATAGTTGGTATTTAGGGTTATTTTTTTCTTCTAACTATGTTGTCCTGGTGTTCTTCCTGTTCCTTTTGCAAGACAGAAGTATAGGAAAACAACAAGTGCATGCGTTTCCTTATAATATTGCTTTGGGCATGTTTAAAAACAGGAATTATGAGTCATGAATAATAAATTAATAGGAATGAGCCAAGGTAAAATGACATCCTAAGGATGGGGGGGGGTCATTGTCAGACTCAAAGATTCATCAGATACTAAGACAGCTTTCTTAACTTCTTGTTCATGTGTCCCCAAAAGGTCTGTGAGTAGAAATTAGGGGATCCATAAATTTGGACCAAGTAAAAATATCTACATTTTTACTCATCCCTAGCTGGTGTTAATGTGGGTAGTAACCCAGGGGGTGGTATACGAAGTAATCATGACTTGGTCATTAACAGGAATCTTAGATATTTTACTATCTATGGTCTCACTTATGCTTATCATTCCTTAGAAATTACAGTAGTCTTAAACTCATCACTATTTATGGTTCATTAGTGCTTTAAGAAAAGGCACCTTTGTATTATAAGTTTATCTTAAAAATATTTTGACTTATTTTAGTATAATTGGTTTCCTCTGTACTTTTCTTACACATTTTACCCTTTATTATTTATGAATGTTATCTAATCAGTGCCAAAGACTGATCAGGCTGCCAGAGGAATCCAGGCATGAAAAAGATAGAGTTTTAAAACTGGGAAGGTTTAAGTGTCTTTGAACCTCTAGAGTAACACTATCTAGTAGAGGTGTGATGTAAACAATATATGACTTAAAGTGTTCCTAGTGGCTACTTTAAAAAGAGTTGAAAGGACAGAGTGAAGTTAATTTGAATAATGTATTTCATTCACATGAACGCATATAAAATAGCATTTCAGCAGGTTGCTACTAGGAGATGTTTGACTTTTCTTCCCTGTAGATGTTTAACTTTTCTTCCCTGTGGCATATTTGAGTCAGAGGTGGGTTTATACTTGGAATCCATCTGGATTTGGATGTAACAGTTTCACTGATATGCTCATGTCTGACAAAATTATGTTGCAAGCATGGGTTCAAGGGATTCTAAACACAGTGTAAAGTTTTGCGTTAACTATGTTGAGTGACTTAATTTCAAATGAATGAAGATAAAATTTAAAGATACAGTTCCTTAGACACACAAGCCTAACCCTAACCCTAACCCGAACCCGAACCCGAACCCGAACCCGAACCCAAACCCGAACCCTAACCCAAGGGCTGCGTGGGGCTGCTGGTTACCTGGCTAGACTTTGCTTCTTCGATGAGGTTGCACACAGAACCGTCCCCAGGAGAGCATAGTGCTGCCCAGGGGGTTGGGGACATTGTGCTAAGACCCAGCACATGCTCTTCCTGATGCTGCTGATGTGGTTAGTAAAGCAAGTGCCTGTTTAGGTTCTCTCCTTTAAAGCATCACCTGCATTCTGCATGTCCCTGAGTAGGCCTTGACCCTTTGGTGGTGACCACAATACTCAGTTTCTTTGGGGCTTGGGCTGACCCTGGGAAGCATTTCCATTTAAACAGTGGCTTTTGTAGCTCAGTTGTAGGTAGAATTTTGTAATTATCATTCCGGGTGGCTGAGGAGGGATTTACAAATTCTTGGGAAGTTTCTATTTTTTTTTTCCTTGAACAATCTGTGGTATAATCATGGAGACTGATTTATATGGGATTTTTTATTCCTTTTTTTTTTTTAATAGTATGTTCTAGAAGTGGTGATCTGCTGGACACAACCTAACCTTTTTATTAGTTGTCACATCATGGATTACATGAGACCTTCTTTGACTATCACTCAACAGGGAGGGCAGGGTATGAGCCTGTTCTTTAGCCTGTGAGAAAATGAGAAGGTTTACACTTCCACAAGGAGGACTCTTACCACAGAGACCCTAAAGGACTCCTTCCTACCTGGCTAATATTAGAAATGTCTGTTTCTTTCCAGAAGTGCTCTCTGACCTTGAGCCAGATGCTTATGTTCTGGGAAAAACATGGTCTCACAACATTGAGCATTGAGGTCCTGATTCAAGGTTAGAAGTTAGGAGAGTCTTACTGGAAATAAAGAGCAGAGCAGCTCCTGGATTTCCAGGAAGGGTCCTGGCTGTGTGGCTACCGAGGCTCTTTGTCAGGAGTAATTTATAGAGCATTGTCACAGTGTGGGTACAGCGTGGGTTAAACTATCAACCTGTAGGGTTACAGGTGTGGTCCCTTAGCTGATACTGACTCAGTAGGGAAGGAGTCACATAGGAAGGGCAGATGATAAGAACAAAGGCATTCTGAGGGAGGGGAGTATGGGTCCAGATGTTTCAGCACCCTTCTGCTCATCCGATACCTAGCTGGGCCCGGTGGTGATAATTAATGCAATTGCAAGTTGCTGTTGGTCTGTAGGGATGCAGGCAGGTCTGGCTGTTGTGGCCGTCTTGAGATTCTCCTCCAGCCGCGTGTGGCTCGTCTTCTGTGCTGACTTTATCCAGGGCCTCATGACTCTGTGACTACATATTAATTTTTTTTTTTTTTGAGATAAGGTCTCACTGTGCAGTTCAGGCTGGTCTTCAGCTCACCTCATAGCCTTTACTGGTCTCGAATTTGCAATAATCCTCCTGCTTCAGCCTCCTGAGTGCTGGGATTACAGCATGTGCCATCACAACTGACCTGCATATTAATTTTTATCAATGATATTTTTAGCAATTACTGAGTTTATCCTTTGTATGCTGTAGCTCTACTTTCATCTGTTTGTCTGACTTGGTATTTAATGTGGCTTTTTCATTTCTTTGATTAAAATTCACATAGTGTGGAAGAAAATGAACCAGTAGAGTTGCTAGTTTAAACATAAAAGTTTAAGAAACTTTATGCTTCATATAAAAGTATTAGAACTTTGGAGTAGAGATTCAGATAGTATAAATAAGAGACTCTACCCGTGTCCCTGTGATGTATCTTGGCACTTGAGAGGGAAAGGTGAGCAGTTTAGAGCCTTTGGAGCCCTGGAAGTGTGTCTCCTGTCAGTCGAGCTGGACCGTTTGTTGAATATTATACTGTTAGGGCATCTGAAAGAGAAGAGAAGACGTATTTGTTATTCTTGAGTCAGGCACTAGACTTGAACAAGTCTACCTGATAATAACCATGAAAGGTATATTTGTAAGTAGATTTCGTCTTTTTTTTCAGTGTTTGAATCCAGTGTGCAACAATTGCATAATTTTTCTTTCTGTTTTTAATGTCTAACAGAAAGCAGCAATTTTTACCCAAGTGGTGGTAATAACAGAAACAGCAGTTAGTATTTATAAATTCATTCAACAAATACTTGGCGAGTGCCTCCTGTGCGTTAGGTGATATTCTAGTGTTCAGGGACCCAAGTGCTGGGCACAGCTCTCGTGGGTTTGTTAGGAAGGCGTTGGGAATGTCCCGCTGAGTCATGGGCCCTCGACCAAGGCGAGGCGTGTTGACAAACTGAGTAAACACAGCCTGGTGCCCTGGTATCACAGTTGCTGTGGCAGCAGTTGTGTGTGGCCCGTGCCGGTATCTGAGGACGACGCAGTTAGGGCGACAGCCACTTCTTTGCCTGTCTTTTCCTCTCTGCTCGCTGAGTCTGCTCTGGTGGCCTTTGCAACTTGGTGACTGAGCAGTCGGAGGAAGTGGGTTGGCTCCGTTCGTGTGTCTCTGGGAAGTGAGATCGAGCTGTGTGATTCCTGGAGACCTTGTGGCATCATGGTCACACCGTGTGAAATTTGTTTTTCAAATGACTGCCAAGGGATTTTATGATTTTTAAAATCATAACAGATTTTAATGGCTTAGTATAGTTTCTGTGCATATGTACTTTTTAAATCTATGAGTTAAAGACTGATCTCCTTGCTTGTGATATAGTGACTTATTTTACAAACATATTAAATAAACTGAACCAGTTTGAATTATACCAGTATTATTGTTGTTGTTATTGTTATTATTATTATTGTTGTTGTTATTTTATTGTGGTTTTCCAGGGGAGAACTTCTGAACCTTCCAGGGCTGTCCAGGTTTCTGGACCTAACTAGGAATCTAGGTGGTTGCCATGTGTGTGTTAATCCTGCTTTGAGTTACTCTGCTTGGGCCTTTGGATTCTAACAAAGGGGTAAATGGCACTGGGCAATTCATTTGGGCCTTTACAATCCGGGGCACTTCTGCTACTGAGGAGGGACTATTAGACCAGGGAAACAAAGAGTTTTAGAGACAGAGGTCCCTAAGGAAGGATGAACTGGGCTGGAGACTGTTTCAGGACAGTGGTGATTTGCTCTCAGGCATTTTTCTCCACTCATCAGGGTTGCAAAACAGAGTGAATGTGTACTGGACAGAGCTGCTTTCCTTAATGCAAGCCTCAGATAAAGTTCACATTGTCAGACTAAATGCTACATATTATATCTTTTAAAAAGTATTGCTGATTGGGCCAGGGATTTAGCTCAGCGCCATAAGTGCATGCTTGGCAAGTGTGAGGTAGTGAGTTCAATCTCCAGTACCAAAAAAAAAAAAAAAAAAAAAAATTGCTGATTGCATGCTTGTAATGACACATACTTAAGAGGCCGAGGCAGGAGGATCCCCCCGCCCCCTTTTGCGGTACCAGGGATGGAACTCACGATCTCACGCTTGCCAGGCAGACGCTTATGCCACTGAGCTAAATCTCTAGCCCCGAGGATCCACTTTCAAGCTAAACTAGGCAACTTGAAAGTTGAAATCCTGTTCCAGAATAAAATCTAAGGAGTTGCTGGGGATGCTCAGGGATTGCCGAGTATTGTGTAAACTTATGAGTTCTGTCTCCAGTACTGTTAAAAAAAAGTTATTGCTAATTAAGGTTTTTAAAAGCCTCAAGAGCTTGGTAAGAACTACTTAGTTTAGTATTGGTGCAAATAGAACATAGTAATTTTCGTATTGCTTCGGTGTGCTCATTGATGATTTTAAGATACACACAAATATAGGAGTTTTCATCCTTATAACTTATCTTCACAATGTAGAGAAATGCTGTGTTCGTCTTCTGCATCTCTAGGCTCTAAATTGTAGCTAGGGGATATTTCTGCCTTAGGGGTTATATTTCTGGTTTTATGAATTTGAATCGTAGTGTTATAAATCATAAATATAAAAGGACAGAGATGTGTTATTGGGGTGTTTGTTTGCTTTCAGGAACTGCTGGCTACGACTTTGAGGTCTAATTCACCTGCAATATTAGGATTCTGTTTCCTTTAGGGACTGTAGGAAGCAAGAGAACTAGTTTACATAACAATTGGCGCAGGATGTTATTTACTTACAAGTTATTCCCAGTATTACAGGCCTTAGGGTAGCAAACATAGCACAGTATAATAAAAAACAGACCAATTTTTCTTTAGCTGTAAATTAAAATTAACTCATATACAACAGTGGAAAAGAAAATGCATGAGTTTCCGCATTTTGCCTACTGCCTGCCTTCTTCATTCTTTTGTCAGTTTAGATTTTATTTAAAAAGTGTGTTGTGTAAAGGTGTTTGCTGGATCAATTTCTTCTACGGTCAGCCTTTTCCCTGTACCTTGTTACTCTCTGGATGATCCCTTTTTTCACGTCTCTCCCACGTGGATAGTACACTTTGCTTTCATCATTCTGTGTCCTCTGCCTCGCCTGGAGTGGGCGTAGGCCTGTGGGTGCGTGCCAGGATGTGTGTGTGTGTGGTCAGGATCTGCAGGATGCCAGTGACTTAAAACAGCAAGGCCTGCTTATGAATGCACAATGCGGCCAACAGCTCACAGCTGGCTGCTGCCCAAACAGGACTGGGCGATCCCTCTTGGTGGCTGCCTTGGTCTCTGCTGAATTTCATTGCCACCCTGAGCTCTCCTCACTCACCGGAGAAATAGGCTGACATTTGTGGCTAGAGAAGGGGGGGGGGAGACTAAAACAGGATAGAGTAAGGTTTTAATATGCCAAGTCAGGAAATAGATGATGAAGTGCGGAAAAGGCAGGGAAGCAAATTCTAACTGGCACCAAATGCCCAGGTCAGTGTCCACATGCAGCAGGAAGCAGACGTGAATTTGCAGCTCCCCAAAGCTCTTCAGCCTGTACTTCCTGTGAAGTGATACCTTTGTCCTTCCTGATTTCCAGTTATAACCCTTGATTCCCTGCCTGGCGGAGCTGCTTGGCCATCCAGGAATGGCCGGGAATGAATGCTAAGGTCTGGTGCCCTGAGACCTGCTAATTCCACCCCCCGCCAATGTCCAGGTAGGCTGACCTCAGGGTCAGGCCCAGAGAGCATCGAATGTGCTTTTCCTTTTAAGTAAAAACTAAATGAGAAAGTGGGGAAATTTTGATTATGAATTTTTGTGACTATTTGAGAAATGCTATTTTAATGTTAAGGAATTTTAAAAAATGGCTAGCATTGTAATGGTTATGAAACCACCCTCACTGGTGGCTTTCCTCATTACCCTGTCTCTGGCACCTACAGCAGGGCATAGCAGATTTTCTTGGGATGAACACATGGTCCACAGATCAGTGATCACAGGTTCTCCTGAGTGGTCATTCCAAATGCAGGTTCCTGGACACACGTAGTTTAGGCCTTCACAATCAGAATGTCTGGGACAGAGGTCAGTCTGCAGTTTTTTCTTCTACTGGCGATTGAACCCAAAGCCTTCACCATGCGCTACATCCCTAGCCTTTTCTTTTTTAAACTTATATTTGGAGGAAGGTCTTGCTTAATTGCTTGGCTGGGCTTGAGCCTGGGGTTTCAGATATGTGTGTGCCACTGTGCCTGACTCTGAGAACCTGCTTTATGAAATAGGCTTTCCCGGCAGATGGGCAGATGGGTTGTGGTCTCCAAGGAGCACCTCTGCTCTAGCACTGTTCCTGCTTGCCTACTGCTTTTCCTATGTGTTGGAGCATGAAGAAGAATTGTACACTTGTACAATGTTCTGTGCCCTCCCCCAGCAGTATTACATAATGAATATGCTAATATAATGAATAAGTGAAGGCCAGTATTATATAATGAATATTTACCCGACTGTTACACATTTTAATGCTATTCAACAAAATTGGCATTCGTAACCATTTTCCTTTTGTTGAATTTCTCCCTTCCCTTATTCTCCATTGTTTTGTAAAGCTATAAGGAGTTTAGTACTTTAGGCATGTAAACTTTTTTTTCTTGAGAGCTATTTCCTGGGTGAGCTGAGGATTCTTTCTAGAGTAGTTTCTTGCACAGGGGAGCTATAATATCTGATGGACTCTTTTCCTGACACTGGAAGTTATTACCACTTACATAACATATTCAATCTCTGCTATCCAACTTGCTTAGCCAGTGTGTTCTTTCTTAAGGAAAAAAATTTCAGGACCACTTTCTTAAATTTTTCTGAGAAATAACAAAGCTGTTCAGTGAAAGTGAACTAGGATTCCTAGGCCTTACTTTGGGGTTGGCATAGGAGTAAATATTTATAGATACAGTCAGGAGGAATGTTTCTTCCTAGAACTCAGTTTTTCTTCATTTGAGAAAAAAAATTAGCCAATGATTTCTTAAACTGCATAATGTTACTCTCTTATAAGACAGTACAGGAAATAGTGTTAATTCACAAATAAATTGGGTCTCTTGAGTTCTACAGAATTGGTAACCTACTGCAGATCTTCTTAAAACTTGTTGTGTCTCAAGGTATACAAAATAAATATTATCCAAATTCATTTGGCCTTTCTTTGACATATGAGGATACCACTTTTCTAAGGAATAGTGTCTGTAGGGAATACCTCTCTAAAGCACTTTTTTCCCACATTGAAACAAAATTCATGACTATCAGTAGAGAAATCCATATAGAGATTACAAACTGGAATTTAAATATACATCATCACACACAACTAGTACACCTTATGTAGCAAGGTACTATTTCCTGAAATGTTTGTTGCCCAAGGTGTGTATTCTATGAGGCACACAGGGTTCAGAGACAGAAAGGAACACTTCAGAGGACTATTTCTGTGTTGCCTTTCACAAAAGAAAAATAGACGTATAGCCTATTTGACGTGAAGAATGCAAGCGTAAACATTATAATTTATACTTCAAATAATAGAGCTATTTTTCTTTCTTGAAGGCTGGGATCCAAACCCAGGGATGCATGCCTGCTGGGCTACACCACTAGTCCCCAGAGCAGTATTACTTGTATTCATTTAACAAGCACTTGCCTATGATTCACTTTGGTGAGCATTTTACAAATATTGATCCTCAAGACAAATTTGATCCTCATAAAAATCCTTTTGAATGCTATTACCCATTCTCATTTTATGGATTAAAAGAAATGAGGCCCAGGCTTGTAGTTTATATATTACACTGTAAAATCAAAAAGTGACAGTAATAATTAGCATATATAAATTTGATCTCATATTTAATAATGATAAACCAAAAGAAAAACCAATTGTGCCAGAGTTGGAATGATGCCAAGTATTTTTCTGGCCCCAGAAAAATAGAGCTGAGGGTTCAGGGAAACTATTCACACCTCAGAATGATCCACTGTCTGTTTGAGTGTTAAAAGTAATAATTCTCCAGAGCATGGGTAAGACTTCTTCAGACCTTGCCTGCAGCATGGAATGGCCAGTCACTATTAGTGAACAGGGTTTTTTTTTTTTTTTTTTTTTTCTCCTGGTAACTGAGTATTCTAGTAACGACAGGATTACTCTTTGTAGTGGTTTCATCTTTTTGGCAGCTGGCGGGACATTAGCCATTAATAAAAGTAGCTCTTCTTCCAGCTGTACAGTAGCTTGCGTACTGAGATGCCACATGGTTAGGCTCTCTGTGACAGGCGGTAACGGACAGGGGCGGTCTGTGTCACGAAGGTGATGCTCTTCCTTCCGTCCCTCAGCACCATGGTGAGAAAGTCTTTTCATTTTTCTTTTTTTCCTCCCTCCTCCTTTTTTCTCTTTCTTTTACAGTGCTAGGGATTGCTTGAATCCAGGGCTGCGTGTGCTAAGTTCACGCTCTACTACCAGGTGACACTGCAGTGGACACTTTTTATTTCCACAGAGGATGTTGTCTTACGAGAAAAGCCCGAATCCCAGATTTTAGAGTTGGCTTCTGATTTCAGAGGAGTAGCAGTGGTTCTCAAACTGGGCAGTGCTGTCCCCAGAGCAAGTTTTCAGTGTCTGGGTGTAGAATGTATTTGGGTGTCATGACTGGGAAGATTCTCCTGACACTTGCAGGTTGGAGGCTGGGGATGCTATTTAAATAGCCTGTCATACACAGGACAGTCCCCACACAGATAGCTTTGTCTCACATAGCACAGTGCCGTGGCTGAGAAAGCCTGCTTTGGAGCAGTTCTGTGTTAATGGGTACCCTTGTTTCAATGAGGGGCATTAGAATTACAGTTTTCTGGACATTGATTTTATTAATATTTTTTTCCTGGGTACTGAGTCATGTCAAGGTACAAATGGCAGTGGGTAATGGAAGAAAGTTACAAGACAGTGTTACTGTTCAAGAAAATTGTAATGCTTTTTAGTTTCTGTAATGGTTTGGTCTAAGGAGAGCAGTGTAGGGTTTGTGAGGAGTGGAGCCATCTTCCCCTGAAGTGTATGTCATGAGCCAGCTTAGGCCGGGTTTTTATGTGGTGAGTTGTGTCTGGGTTGGAAAGTTATAACTGTGTCGTATGCCTTGTTTTCTTTATGTCTCTCAGTAGTCCAGTAAATTTGTTCCTATTTTTAAGATGAGGAAACATCTCAATAATAGAGTAACTTGACGCCTATTAATTATAGACTGATTGATTGTGTTCTGTCCCCATTTAATATGGAAATCCTAACTCCAGTGGTGTTGGGTGGGAGGTTAAGTCTTTGTGACCTGAGGGAGGTAATTAGGTCACAGGAGTGGAGACTTCAGGGGTGAGATTAGTGCCCCTGTAAGAGAAGACCCTAGTGAGTGCTCTTCTAGTCTTTTCTGCCACATGGAGGTACAGGGCCCTGAGCAGAATTGGATTGTGCTGGACTTGAGGCTCCAGAACCCTGAGACACGTTTGTGTTGTGGAACACCCAGCCTATGGCATGTGTTCGAGCAGTCTGAGCCACACCAGCCCTGGTTTTTGTGTGGAAGCCTGGTACAGTCCTAAGTCCTTTGAGAAGCTGTGCTTCTAGTGGCTTTCTCTATGAACTCTGTCACTTTGATCCAGTGGTGTTTTTCTCCTAGAAGTTCCTCTTGTCCAGTTTCTGGCACATGAGTGCCATGAACATCACAGTGCTATGACCAAGGGGTAGGACAGTGAATAACAGGCAACTCGCAGCTCCTGCTACACTGATATTTCAGTGTTCTTCATTGGGTCTTTTCTTTATTTTGTTCACTTAAATTTTTTTTCCTTTTTTATTTCTATCGTCTTGATCTTTGAAGACTATAATATGATGTGGAAACTTAGGGTATTATAAACAACCATTTGTTGAGTGGTCATATTGTACTTACTAACATTAAAAGAATTTGAGAACACCACTTTTACCTCCTCATTAGACCCAAGCTTCTCTGTGCTGTGATAGCATAAGTCTTTCAGCTCCCCAAATCAGTCACTTTTCTTTCTCTTATAGGGTTTTAGATGCAGATGACATATTCCAGGGAAAAGGGTCTGAGAATGCAGAATTAGAAGTTGCTATAATACATAGCTTATGTCACTTGTATTTTATGATTTTGATGGGCTCATAATTTAACATTCACTTTTGAAATATTTTCTCTGAACTTACAGAAATGACCCATCATTAAGGCCATTTAATTTATTTGAGATACTTTTCATTATTCAATCTGAGAGGCTGAGGCAGGAGAATGGCAGGTTTGAGCCCAGCCTGGGCAATTTATTGACTTAGGGAAACCTGTCTCAATCAATCAATCAATCAATCAATCAATAAAAAAAGGCAGCTAGGATGTAGTGTAGTGTGAAGGGCCCAGATTCAGTCTTCAGACCTGGGGAAAAAAAAAACCCAAAACACCCCCCAAAAAACCCCAAACCATGAAGTTAGCTTCATCTTTTATGGGTAACTGTAAAGATCTGAGTAACTCATTCAGTATATGATCTGTGTTACTTTAAAAGTAGAACTTGTGTATTTCTCTTAGGTATATGGTCATAACACAATTGCTTTGAAGGTGTCACAAAAGAAATATGCATGTTTACTCTAGTGGCATAGGGTCTCCTGAATTAATGAATTAAACAGAGCAGGATGCAGCATCGGGAATGAGTTCCTGTGATTGACCTGCAATGGTTGCATCCTCACTTTAAAAAAATAGCCATTGCCTCTACTACAAAGACAGCAGCAGGACCTTGTTCTTTTGTCTCTGAGGACTCCTTGCCTTGTGCTCTGCCAGCTTTCACAAGGAAGTATTTTCAGTGCTGTGCTCGCATGTCAGGAAATGTTTCATGAGTCTCAGAAAAACTATAAATACATCTTATGTCATTGGTTGTACCATGGAGCAACTATATCTTCAGGCCTGATGTAATTAGGACGTCCCGTCTGTGTTCATATAAGAGGTCTGAAATCAGAGGTGTGTGCTTGACCCTGCATTTTCATTTATTTTGTTCTGGGTTTTACACTGTCCTCTAAATGCAGGAAAAGTATCAAGCTCCTCAGTAGTGGTGAAGTTGTCATTTTTAGTTCCCTTAGTTAAATTGAAAGAAATCGGTCCTGTCCGCTGGTCAAGTTCTGTATTTCTAAAAAAGCTCTATTCTTATTTGTAGCTTAGATAATTAAAGAAGATTGCTAGTAGCTTGCAGTTTTTCTTCTTTCCATATTTATATTAAGGATGATCATTTTGCCATATAATGTGAAATATGTTTCTTAAGGTCAAGATATCTGGGCAAATGTTTATTCCATGATAGTATATTATTTCCTTGATCCTGAAAGCTTCTCTTCACAAAAAAGTAACTTTTTGAAATATGAGAATTTTTGTGTTTTGATTTCTTGTAAGTTGAATGGTGTCCTGATTCTACCTATTTATAACTCCCCTGAACCAAAATTATCTAGCACAACAACATGCCTCAGGTAAAATCTTGCTAAATTTTGGTATCATTTTATTAATTCTTCCCCATTCTTTGCTTCATGTGTCACTTTCTGCATTGAGTCTAATGTTTGTCTGAATTTAAATTGGAGGTAAAAATAAAAGTGCAGCTTTAAACAATCTCTTTATCTAATGAGGTGCAGCTGGTTGTGATTGTGCTTACCCAAAGCAAGCCATGCAGGAAACTGGTAAGTGCCCTCCGATAGCCTCAGGCCGCAGAGCCTGCCTGTGGCCCTTGGTTGTCCAAAAGCCACAGACTGGCCAGGGTGGTGCCTTCAGTGGGAGATAAACTCCTCTACCTGTGGGCAAGCTGGCTGCCTCCTGCAGGAAAAAGCTGACTTTTAAGCAGTTTCCTGGTGAGCCAGCAGGGTTGGGAGAGATCCCCCAGCACTGCCACTCAGAAGGCAAAGCCTCCAACCTTGGAAATCTAAAGTAAAAGGTCAAGGACCACAGGGACAGGGAGGGGCGGGCTAGAGTGATGGCACCAGTTTTAAGGATGCCAGGCTGAAGTTTTCTGTATTTTTGGCTGACAAGGCAAATGTAGCTGCTTCTTTGCTCTACTGGTTGGATCAGCACTTTGGTGTTGTGAGCCTGCCTGTTTCCTTAACTACCTCACATCTGGGCCCTTGAATCTGTTCTCTTCTTTGCATTTAAAGATGGTCAGGGTCGAGGTCCAAAGTCCTTTGGAAAGTCCCCGCTGCGTGACTCACCAAATGTGTCGAAAGGTACTTACCATCTTCCTGCGACATTATATGCAAGTACACGAGAGATGGTTCGAGGTTAGTCTGCTGTGGACTGCAGACAGCAATAGTAATGCTGTGAGTTTCAATTGTACCCTTTTTCCTTTGTGTCCTGCAGGCACTCCCCTTTCCTCTATTCATAATATTTCTGAGGCTTTGGATAGTTCATTGGGCAAGGCACTGTGTGCATAACTGTTACAAATTAGTTGCTTTAAACCTTTTCTTGCTTCTCCATTGAGTTAGAATGAAGGTCAGAGCCCTGAATCCAGGCCTATATGATCTGGCCTTTTTTTTTTAATCCGCTGCCTAATGAAGCCCACAAAGCTCAGTGGCATTTAAAAAAAACAATGAGTTTTATTTCTTACAATTTTTGGGGTTGGTTGGCCAGATAGCTCTTGAGTGGATTTCACCTGGGAACACTCATCTGCTCTGTGTAATTGAATGATGCTGAGCTATAAGTTTTGCTGTGGCTTCTCTCCTGCTCTTGGCTTTTGGTGCTGGCTCTCCTCTCGAGTACATGGGTTCTCTTCTGTATGGGTGCTTTTCTAACAGTAGCTGGTTTCCTGTTTGATCTCAAAGGAACATTCTAGAAGAATAAAAAGTGAGTGGTGTACGTCCGTTGTCCCAGCTACTCTGGAGGAGCCTTTGTACCGAGGAGCTCAGGACCAGCCTGGGTAACATCGTGAGATGCTGTTCCTTCAGATCACAGGAGACCTTGGAAAAGTGAAGATGGCAGCCACCATGACCCTTGAGCCTCCTGCTGCACATCTGATCCAGAGCTGCCTTCTCTAGACCAATCGGAATTCAAACTGTAGAAATGGACTCACCTCCACCGCGGGGTTAGCTATAGAGAGTAATGTAGAAAACTGTGCTCTGCTCTTCCCATTTTATATTCTAGTTGCTAAACTTCTTTCAGTTTCTTAAAATCATATTGTTTTCTAACAATGAGCCTGCAAATATGTGTTTCTTTTCACTTGGCCTATTCCTAGATAAGAGCAATACATCAGACTTTTGCTTCAGTGGGATTAATTGAGGTTGCCGTTCCCTATCTGGTATCTTAGATTTTGGATAGAAGAAGGGGTGATATAGCCCCTTCTCTGTTATTTTAATAGTTTTCTTTTCTTTCCTTGTCATAGCATTAACCATTCATTTAGAGAATTTCAAAGTATTTTTTTTCCTTTTGTCTGTCTTGAGAAACAGAATAGTGCCTTGTTCTTACTAAATGTCTAGTCCCTAGTACAGTGACTGGCAGTGCAGATTCTTACAAGTTGTTGCTCACAAGATGATTGCAATAGTTCCCTTTGGGATATGCCCCCCACTTTTTTTTTTAAATCTTTTTTTCTCAGTACAGCACTAGAGAATCAAGGAAATAGTCCAATTAAAAGAGGAACTTGGTTTTATAATTAGGTCGATTGCCTTCTCTTAAACTTACTAGGCTATTAGTTCTGTTAAATCACTTGTTAAGATAGATTGTCTAGAAAATGCACAGCCTGTACTATATATAAATAGGTGGGTAAGGCTGGTGCCATAAGCTAAATCTTTTCTTCTAAGAGTGGAGAAAGATTTTTCCTGAACGCATTCAACCTGTTGTCTTCTTTTCTTTTTGTCTTTGCTTTATTTTTTGTTGGTGCATATTTGTCATACATATCGATCACATTCATCATAGAGAATTTGTACTTGTACATAATGATCTTTATTCTTTTTTTCCCATTCCCTCCCTTTCTTCTATCCCTCCTTTCCTCTGCATTTACAAATGCTTTGTTTCTGTTTCTCCCTCCCATTTGAAAATGTTTTTCCTGCTTCCCAGTATCTGCCCTCCATTATGCTCCCTGTATACACTTTGGATTTCTCCCAAGAGAAAGTACTGATTTAGTTCACTTACATGGTCTTGAGGTGCGTCCATTTTCCTACAAATAGGTACTATCCCTTTTAATTCTTTTTTCATTCATCTGTTGATGGGCATATGGGCTGTGGCCACAATTTAGCTATTATAAATTGTGCAGCTCTAAATGCAGGTATGTGTATGTGATTGTGGTATGGTGCATTTAACTCTTTTCAGGAGATACCTAGAAGTGGAACAACTGGGTCAAATAAAACTTTCACTTTTTTTTTTTTTTGAGGTCTTTCCATACTCATTTCCATAGTGGTTATACCAGCTGTACACGCCTATCAGCAATGGAGAAAATTTCTTTTGTTTCCCACAACCTATCAAAGATGTAAGTATAGAACCAGAAACAGTCTGTTGGAAGGTAGAATAGGTAAACCTCTTGAACATACAGGTATAGGCAAAGACTGTATGAAGAAAACCCTGATTACACAGGAAATATTACAAAGAATCACCTAGGATCACATCAAATTAAAAAGCTTTTGCACAACAAAAGAAACCACCAGCAGGATGAAGAGACAACCTACAGAATGGGAAAAAATTTTTACCAGCTCCTCAGATAAAGGACTAACATCTAGAATATCTAGAATATATAAAGAACTCAAAAAAAAAAAGAGACCTCCTCCCCTGAATGTTTAAAAACCTAATCCAAAAATACGCTTCTGAAATGAATAGACATTAAATAGATGAAAAAATACAAACAGTGAATAAATACACGAAAAAATGTTCAGCATCGCTGGTCATTTGAGAAATGCAAATTAAAACAACCCTGAGATTCCATCTCACCCCAGAAAGAATGGCTGTTAATAAGAAATCAAGCAATAACAAACATTGGCAAGAGTATGTTTCTTCCTGTTCTGAACCTCTGTTGTATTTAGAATCAGTTTGTCACCCTAATTACACTCTGATTATTCCAAGTGTATGACTTGGCTTCTAATCAGGTTTCACTCTTTGAAGGAATACAAGTGTGTCCTTATACCTTGTTTATGTTCTTTGCTGTATATACTATCATAAATAATTTCTAAACATTTGGTCATCCAAGATGTGTTTTGCTCCAACCTGTGTTTTTAGAGTTAACATGAGAGTTCCGTGAGTATATATCTAGCCTAACTCACTAAGTAGCCAGCCACACATTCTTCTCTCTGAATAATTTTTACCTTCTTGCATTAATGTCCTTTTGCAGACCCCTTCAGTCTAAGTAGGAGTGGTGTTTGAGCTCATAATAATGTGGTAGAAGCTAGAGAGTGTTATTCCCAAGGCTAGGTTGTGAGACATGGGGATTTCTTCCTTGCTTTTTAGCCTTAATTTGGAATAAGGTAGCTGCTCTAATTTGAAGACGTGTGAGGAACTTTCTGGAATGGTCCACAGAATGAGGAACTGAGGTCTCTTGCCAACAACTTTTCATATCCTTCAGCCACAGCCAAGCTTTGGCCTGATTGCTATGCAGGCCAGCATTTTGACTGCAGCCACATAAGAAAGAGACTGAGTGAAAACCACCTCACCCAGTAGCTCCTGAATCACAGAAACTGTGAGATAGTAAATGTTGATTGTTTTATGTTCCTACACTGTCCTCATTTTCTGTTCAAGGTAAGGACACAGCTGTATCAGCAGAGTTTAGCCTGGGCAAGTATCTCTCTGCCACACTTAGCACACAAAATAATCACTGAGAGACTTGTCTACAAGCCTCCCTTGATGAGTCGCTTCCAGTGCAGCATTTGGTTAGTTGTCCCCTAGAGGGATGTTTTTCCCTCTTTCCCATTGCCCATTCTTTATAAGATTAAAACTGAGAAGATAGAACTGTTAAGTAGATACAGTGCATTCTGCTTTATCTTAGAATGAGCTGTATGTATTAGGTTGCAAGTAACAGCTTAAGTGGAGGAAGAATTTATTATGTAGAGAATTTATTATGTAACCCACTGGTAAGGGTAGAGGAAAGACTGGAAAGAGGCAGAACAGAATAGAAAGTCACAAGGCCTCTTATTTTATCTCCTTTCTTCTGAGTATCTTTCTCCCCAGATGATCTCGCTCTGATGTTCTGTCTACAAGATGGAATTTGGAAGCCCCACAGTTCCCTAATTTTTTCTAGCGCAGCTGTGATTTATGGGTGCAACTTATCATGTGTCTATTTCTAAGCCAATCTGTACTTGCAGGGTTGGGGCACTCAGGCTGCCCACAGCACATTCCTCTTTGTGTATATGTTTGTTGAGGGCAGTGGAATGCTGAAGAGCGGGTTAGGTTCTAATACAGGAGCTTGAGGTACCTTAAAGATAGCTGCTAACCCTTGGAGAGAATTTAGGAAACTCAGTTTTACAAAAACTGATATAGTATATAATTTTTATGAGTCAACATAAAGGTCTGCAAAGCAGCAGTAGATGGTAAAATGCCAAATGCAACTTCCTTCACCGTCCTCCGAGTTTCCACTTTGACTCTGTGCTGTGTCTTCTGCCATCAAGAACTTAAGTATTTTAGCATAAAAGCTTATTACATACACATCCTAAAAGCCAAAACTAAAGAGTGTGTTGATAATGCATCCATATGAAATCTGCAAGGAAAGGAGGTGCTCCTCGCTATTTCAGGTCACCACCAGAAGACAGTGCACTTGGAAACAGTAGAGGGAGTGTGAACGGCTGCCATGCCCTGGTCATTGTAAACTCAAACACTGTCCTCCTGCATTCAAGCTGAAGGAGCGTGACCTTTCAGATGTTCTTAGTGGCCACGTACCACTCAGAGCTAGGTTTCTTTTTGGACAATCTTAATGAAGTCATTTTAATAGAACATAAATCAGATGTCTCCAACAAGGATTTCCTTGCCTTATTTTAAGCTGAACAAAAGAGCAAATGAGTATAAGGATGATATTGAAATCAGACTAGGAAAGTGGAAATTCAAAATGTTCACTAGAAAATAGTTGAGTGAAATTTTTTGAAATGTTTATAAGCATCGTGTTCACAAACAAAATTTCATAAGGTTTCTCTTTATTCTAAAATGCTTGTGTTCTGAGTCTATCACTGCCATTTATTTTCTGGCATATTTGTTAATTTCAAGTTTCAGTGCAATATAGGATAAGCATCCTTAATTTGAAAATCCAAAATTGCAAATGCTTTTAAAAATGACCACTGACTTGATGCCACGTGGAAAATTCTAAACCTTAAAACTTTGTTTCATGTACAAAATTATTAAAAATATTATAGGAAATTATCTTCAGGGTATGATATATAAATACAAATATATATGCCAACAACTTATCACCCTTTCGTTATATATGTATAGTATATATTTTGTTATATGTATTATATATATAGATAGATAGATAGATGAGATTTTGTTTTTAAACTTGGATGCCATCCCAAGATAACTCATATAATACAAGCAAATGCTTCTGGTCCCAAAGTATTGCAGATAAGAAATACTCTGTACTCTAAGTGGGATGGTGTTTCAGTGGGGTGGGAGGTTATTTTAAAACATGCATTAATTAGTGCCATAAAACTTTTTGGTGAGTGTACGTATATACTTTAGTTGCAGTGCAGTGAAAAGTTACTTTTGAGAAAATATAGGTGTGGATTTTGAATCAGATGTAGCCAGAATGGGGCTAGAATCCACACACAATGGCAGAGTTTTGTGTGTGTAAATCAGTGATGGTGAACCGTTGAAAGACTGGAGTGTTCAAACTGCAACTCCATAACCCACTTACTTATCACAAAGTGCCACCACTGCAATTAAATCTGGATACTGAGGTTTTAGTTTAGAGAAAAAACAAGGCGTACATTAACATCGTTTGTCTTGAAAGAAAAACAAATAACATGTGTGCCATAGGTTGACCACCACTGCTCTAGATGTAATTTGAAAAGAACTCGAGGAGAACACAAGGATGCAGATGGTCTTTAGGTACAAAATATCAAGTCCATCTTAGTGACGGAGCTAATAGTTAAAGCTGAAGCACAATGGGAAGAACCTGGTTGTTAGTTTAGGGGTACGTATTTTTTTTTTTTTAATGACATTTATGCCTTTTGGAAAGCTGTGAGACACACAGGAAATCTTTTTCTTATTCCACAGATAAGCCATGTCTTGGTTTAAGTGATTTGCCTGGGGTCACATTTACAGACACGTAGAAGAATGGACTAGAACCCGTGGTTTGTGACCCAGCCTGCTTTCTACTTTTTAGCCCTTTGGCACTCTGTTTTCAACTTCATATTCTCAATTATTACTCTGGGTTGAGGTACTCTACAAGGCCTGTTGTTTGCGGTTTGTGGTATCTTGTTTGTGGGGATTTGTTATAAACTTTTATGGTTTTTGTAGCATTGAAAGGATCTCAAGTTTCTTGAGGTAGAATTACGCAGTATGTTATGGATTGCACTGAATTTCAGACATAAATATTCTTTGATTTCATACGTTTTCCACCTTGTAAATTTTTAGATCAAAGAGAAAAGATGAATGAATTTTGCAGAGGTAGAAAGATGATGCTCAGTGAATATAGTGACTGTTACAGGTTTTCTTCATTGGCTATGTGAAAGGCCTCTTGCTATGGCTCCCATAGACAACTGAGTCTTTGTTTTTTTTTTTTTTTTTTTTTGGTACCGGGGATCGAACTCATGACCTTGCGCTTGCCAGGCAGGCACTGAGCTAAATCCCCGGCCCGACAACTGAGTCTTAACACTGAAAGGAACTCTAGATAGTTCCCATTACTAAGAAGTATAAAATCCCAGGTCATTGACACTGCCTGTGAGATTGGGCCCCAGCACTCCACAGTTTTAGAGTGGAAGCTGGTTGTGGGTGCTTCAGTGTGGTAATGAGAAGACGACCGTGCCTGTGCCTGCTCTGCTCCTTGGCGGGTGGCCTGGTGCAGTGGGCACCTGGCCTGGACAGCTGTGCTGGCTGGGCCGACGTCCTCTCTGGACTCCACAGCATTCTTCACGTCTCTTTTGTCATTCTCATTGACTATAATTTATCAAATGTCTCTCATTCTTCCTAGAGAGTAAACCCAAAGAGATGGGTATATATTAGTTTTTCCCTGTTTTTTATTTTTATTCATTAGGAAATAGGTTTCATTATTAAGTTTGCAATTAAGTTTGCTCAAGAGCAGCTGGTACATGTATGCTACATATCCCAATTCCCGTCTTCATTCCCCTTTCTGTCCTTCCCCACCCCATCTCTCTATCTCCCCCCAGTCCAAAGAATATCACGATTTGTCCCCCTTTCTGCTCTTTAGCTATAACGTGGGTTTCTCACAGAAGAGAAAACTCGTGACACTTAAGCTTGTGCGTCTCATACACTTGACCCAACACTGTGGTCTCAAGGTGATCCATCGTCCCACGTGTGACTCACATGTTATCCCTCTTTATGGGAGAGCAGCTCTCTACTCTGCAAATACCATGTCTTCATTCATTCATTCATCTGTCAGTGGACACAGGCTCCTTCCAAGATGAATTGTGTTGCTATAAACATGGGCAAAGATGTATCACTGAAATAGGATGCTTTTAATTCTTTTTTGAAAGGTATCTAGAAGAGGAAGGAATAGCTGGGTTAAATGGAATTTCCAGTTTTACAATTTTAAGGAATTCCTACACTGATTTCCATGGTTGTTGTACTAGTTTGCATTTTTGTCAGTGATGTAGAAGGGTTCGTTCTCCGTAGCCTCACCAGCATTTGTTATTATTTGATTTCTTTGGTGATGGCTATTCTTTCTTGGGTAAGATGGAATTTCAGTGCTGTTTTAATTTACCTTTCTCTAATGATCATAGATGTTGAGCATTTCTTCAAGTATTTATTGATCATTTTTACTGCTTCTGTGCAGTGTCTGTTTATTTCACTTGCACACTTTCTGATTGGGTCTTTTATTTGAGGAGGAGGCTAGTTCTTTTTATGTTTTTGATATTATAGTTCTCTGAGGAATAGCTGGCAATTTTTTCCCTCATTCTTTTTCAGCTTCTTACTCCATTAGTTGTTTGCTTTGCTGTGCCGAAGTTTTAAAATTTGATATAATCTCATTTGTTGATTCTCAGTACTACAAGTGACTTCAAGGGTTTTGTTGTTTTGTCTTCAGCAGTTTAAATGTTTGTTTTAACGTTGTGATCTTTGATCTTTTTTGATTTCAGTTTAGTACATGGTAGATATATGGGTCTAAATTCAGTATTCTACATGTGAATACCCTGTTTTACCAGCAGCATTTATTAAAAAGGCTACCTTTTTCTCCAGTATTTGTTTTTGGCCCCATTGTTCAAGGTTAAATAGTTGCTTCTGCATCCTCTATTCTGTTCAGTTGATCTTTATGTCTGTTTTTGTGTTATTACCAATATTTGTACTGCACAATGTTGCTTTTTGAAAAATCACTGTAGTTTTGTAATATAATTTGAAATTCAGGATTATGATGCCTCTGATTTTGCTTTTGTCTCCCAAGACTGGTTTTGCTCTTTTTTTTTTTTTTTTTTTTTTTTTTTTTTGATACAGAGGCTTACTATGTAGCCCAAACTAGACTTGAACTTACTATATAGCTTTGGCTGGCCTTGAACTCACAGCAGTCTTCCTGCTTCAGCCTCCGGTGTGCTGGGATCACAGGTATGTACCGCCACGCCTAGCTTCTGCATCTCTTTTGGTTGCATACGAATTTTAGGATTGTTTTCCAGTTCTCTGAAGACTGCTATTTGTATTGCATTAAATCTGCATATCATTGCAGGTAAAGACCTTTATACCTACTTATCTACTGGGCTTTTTTTTTTTTTAATTGTGAAAGGACATTGAATTTTGTCATAGCCTTTTTCTATTTCTACCATGTTTCCCTGCAAATAAGACCTAACTGAAAAATAACCAGCTGAAATTCCAGCCCAATCAATTTGTGATTACAGAGTAGCCCCCAAGCAAGAGAACAGTGAGGTATTGGAAGTATGAGCATTTTGGCTGTACCTATCCAGGAACACTGGAGGTCTGTCCCTTTTCTGATGTCCTTTTCCATTTCCTTTCTCAAAGTACTGTATTTTTTGTTATAAAAGGTTTTGACTTCCTTAGGTTAATCTCTAAGTATTTTGTTTTTCTTCGTGCTATTTTTAATGATTTTTTTTTCTAATTTCTTTGCAATGAGTTCATTATTAGTGTAAAGGAACACTACTGATTTTTGTGTGTTGATTTTGTATCTTGCTACATTACTGAACTTAGTTATTAATTCTAAGAGTCTTTCTAATGGACTTTTTTTGGTTTTTCATATGCAAATAATGATAATTTGGTTTTTTTTTTTTTTTTTTCCTTTTCTATACCTATCCCCTTTGTGTCTTTTTCTTACCTAATTGTTTTGCTGATATTTCAGGTAGTGGCAATAGTGGGCATTCTTACCTGGATCTTGATTTTAAAGGGAAAACTTTCAGATTTTCCCTGTTTACTGTGATGCTGGCAGTAGGTTTGTTATAAACAGCTTTTGTTAGATTGAGATAAGAACCTTTATACTTATTTTTTTTTCTAGTGTTTTCTTTTTTTAAAATCATGGAAGGTAGTAGGATTTTCTCAAAGCCTGTTTCTTCTACTGAATAAGATCTAATCAGAACATAATCGGCCTTGAAAACTAGAGGTCAAAAATGTCAGTGACAGTAACCTTGCCTTACTTGGCATTACACAGTAGCCACCACGCAAGGGAATGGTGAGGTATAGTCTTCTGAATGATACCCTTGGTTAGGTCTTGCTCTTGGGGAATCATGATAGGTGATATTGAGATGACCGTGTGATTTTTGTCCTCGCTTCTTCATATATTTATATTTAACATTTATTGATTTGCATATGTTGAACAATCCTTGTATCCCTGGGATGAAGCCTACATGGTCACGATGTGTAATAATTTTGATTTGTTGCATTCTGTTTGCCAGTATTTGCTGAGGATTTTTGCTTGGTATTCATTAATGAGATTAGTTTCTAGTTCTCTTTTTCGGTTGGATCCTTGTCTGGTTTTAGAGTCAGGATAATGATAGCTTCAAGGAATAACTTTGGGAGTACTCATTCCCTTTTAATTTCATTAGAGAATTTAAGGAGTATTGGTGTTAGATATTCCCTGAAATTTTTGTAGAATTCAACAGTGAATCCATCTAGACTGAGGCTTTTCTTAGTTGGCATGTTTTAAAAATTTTTAAAAAAAAATTTTTTTTACTGCCTCAATTTCATTGTTAACTATTAGAGTAGTCACTGTTTTTAAATCTTCTTAATTCAATTGTAGTAATTCTAGGAATCTACACGTTTCTTTAGCATTCTCCAGTTGATTGGCATACAGGTTTGCAAAGTAGTTGTTAATAATCTCTTTGATTCCAGCAGCATTTTCATTTCTAACTGAAGTAAGGGTCTTTTTTCTTCCTTCTTGGTTAGATGGGATGTTTTTCTATTTTGTTTATTCTTCTGAAGAACAAACTTTTTGATTTATTGAGCGTTCTTTTTTTTGGTCTCAATTTCATTGACTTCTGCTCTGATCTTTATCATTTCCTTCCCTGTACTCGCTTTGGTATTTTCTTAGATTTTCTAGGACCTCAGGGTACATTGTTATTTATTTGGGATCACTCTGTTTTTGTGATGTGGGCATTCACTGCTATAAACTTCCATTTTAAGTTAGCTTTCAGTATGTCCCATAAGTTCTGGTGTGCTGTATTGGCATCACCATTTGATTTTAGAAACCATCTTATTTCTTCCTTGATTTCTTGTTTATTCAAGAATGTATTGGCTTGTTTCCATGCGTTTGTATAATTTCTGTGTTTTGTTGTTGATTTCTAGTTTTATTGTACATGCATGCTAAAATTTAAGTTATTTTACATTTAGTTTGCATAGTAGTATGTGGTCTATTTTGAAGAATAGTATACTGTATACTGTATACTATTCTGTATACTGCTGAGAAGTATATGTCTGTAGCACTGTTAGGGCTCTTCTTTTTAAATCCATTCCCTTTTCCTTCCAATATTAATTGAGTCATCACTATTTTTTAATAATTCTGTTGGGTGGAACATGCTGTAGATACCTACTAAGACCATTTACTGAAGGTTTTGTTCAACACTGATGTTTTCTTACTGATTTTTTTTTGGTCTAGTTTATCTATTTGTGGTAGTGAAGTATTGAGGTTCCCCCACTATAATTGTGTTTACATTCATCTATTTTTTTTTTTATGTCCAATAGTACTTATTTTATGAAGTTAGGTGTTTATAGCATACTGCTGGATTTTGTTTCTTATCTATTCTGCCACTTTGTTTTTAAGTTGGGGAATTGAGATCATGCACATTTGAGAGTTTTTACTGACAAGTGTTGACTTATTCCTGTCATTGCCTGATTTTCCTGTGGCTGATTTCATCTTTCTCTTCTACTTAACTGCTTGTTGTACCTGGTGTATTTATTCTGTTAGACATTTGTCATTGTACGCTTCATTGTCTCTTTCTAGGATATCCTTGAGAATGATTTTGAGTGCTGATTTGGTGGTCATGAAGTTTTTTGGGCGCCCTTTATCATGACAGTATCTTACTGCTTTATCCATTTTGAAAGATAGTTTTGTAAGATATATCAGCCTGGTTTGGGAATTTTTTTCCTTTTAAGGCTTTAAACTTTATTCCAAGCTGTCCCGGCCTTTAAAGTTTGTGTTAGAAATCTGCTGTAATTCAATGGGTTTTCCTTTATATGTGATATCTTGCTTTTCTCTAACTACTTTTAAGATTCTGTTCTTGTGTCGGACCTCCAGGATTTTAACTATGACATGTTTTGGAGTCGTTCTTTTCTGATTGTGGTTCTTTGGGGTTTTGTGTGCCTCATAGGTATGTTAAATTCTTCTCCCCTTTATGGAAAGTTTTCTATTATTATTTCAGTAAACAGGCTTTTAATATCATTTGTGATAGTTTTGATTTTTTACTCATTCAGATTAATTTTACATTAGTCTTTTCATGTCATCCAAGAGCTGTTGGATCTATTGTTCATGTTCTTTTTTGTTTTTAATTTATCTCTCATTAATGCATCATTGACAGTAGCCCTGTTTTCTAGTTCTTGTACTTTGTGTTTGTCCTCAGAATAGTTGCTTCTGCAGCCCGTTCTTTCAGTGTATTTTTTAATCTTCTAGATTGCAATTTGAAGGCTTTTTTATGGGTTCCAGGTTTTTTTTATGCTGATCAGTCATGTTTTGCATCATTTTGTTTAGCACTGCTAGATTTTTATTGGTGTTCTTCTGTAGGTTCACTGATCATTCTGATTAGTTTGTCCAATGCTTGTTTACTTATTTTTCTGTGCATTTGTCAGATGTCTTACTGATGTTTTATTATCTTCCCTTATGTCCTTTCTAATAATTCAAGTGTGTGGATTTGGCTTCCTCCCTTTCAATGCCCCATGGATTAACCTTGTGAGAATTGGTAGTTTTGGGAGACACTTTTTGGCTTGTCTTCTCCTGTTTCTATTTTTGTTCCCTGTGTGTGTGTGGCTTAGGAGTTGTTTTGACTCCAGCTCCTTCCTCTTCCTTTTTTCCTTCCTGCCCCTTAGGTGAGTGGTTTTGCTCTGCCACAGGGCCAGAGCAACAGTCAGTGTTTCAAGGACTGGAATCTCCAGAGTTGTAAGCCAAAATAACTTTTCTGTTTGTAAGTTGATTATCTCTGATATTTGCTACAGGGATGGAAAGCTAATATAGTTCATCACTCCAATTTCTGCCTTCCTTTCACATGGCTATCTCCTTTTTCTGTGTTTCTGAATTTGTCCTCTTTTTAAAAGTACACCAGTCATACTAATTTTAAGACTTGCTTCAATCCATAATGACTTCCTCTTAACTAAGTGTATCTTGCACAGATCCTATTTTTAAATAAGCTCTCTTTAAGTTCCATATGGACATGAATTTTGGTTGGTGGAAGGCTATTCATCCAGTACACAAGGTTTCGTGGCTTATGAGTTTGGAGTAGGCTATGCTGGTCTTTATACTGATTTTGTATGTGTCATTTTATCTCTTAATTAAGAGTTTCTTATTATTGCTGGACACTGGGTACGCATCTGTAACCTCAGTTGCTCAGGAGGCTTGTGAGTTTGATGCCAGGCTGGGCAAGTTAGGCCCTTCTATCTCGAGATAAAATATAAAAAGGTCTGTGGATTCAGCTTGGTGGGAAAGCATCCTTCAGTTAAAGACCTATACTGTTAAAAAATAGTCCCTGTTTCTGTAGAAGGCTAATCATACCTTAGGAGCTTTTGAAGATTAAAAGAGATGTTGTAGATAAATTTTGGACTGCATATACAGCATATAGTATACCTCGATATACTTGTGTTATGTCCCTTTCTTTGATGCATAGCCCAAACCTAGATGTATTTTCTAAATTTGTTTTTTTTGTAGCTCAGTGGTAAAGCACTTGCAATACCCAGGACCACACACACACAAAAGTGATACAGATGATGCAGAAAGTTGGAAGAGAAAGTAAATCCTTTCTCTCCGGACAACTGTTTTATCTTTAGAGTCAGAGGTCGGCCGTATATCTTCCCACATTTCTTTCTCAATTGATATGCAAAAAGGAAGAATGTATGTATAACGTTAAGAAATAAAAAATAGGTGAATTCAGTTACCTTTGGGGTTACACGTGTAAACTATAACAAAACAACACCTGGCAGTCCAGTTAATTTGGGAGGGCGTGCTGTGGCTCGATTCCAGTGGCACTGTTATCACTGAGCTACATCCCTAGCCTTTTTAAGTTGCCCACGAGAAGCAAAACTTTACATCTTGCCTATTTTTTCTTTTTTTAAACCACAGGTAACTTTTTAGGACCGTTAATATATTTATCAGGTATACAGGTTTCAAAGATTTAAAACAGTGTGTGAGGAAGTGTAGGTCTCACTTTCAGCTGGCTTCTTCCCATCTGTATCATTCTATCATTTGGTTTGCCTGGCAGTGCATTTGCAGGTAGGGTGTGTGTGTGTGTGTGTGTGTGTGTGTGCATGCACGCACACTTGTGTATGCTATATCGTCATGTGTTACTTCATTTAATGTGGATATTTGCTGAGAACAGTGTCATTAGGTGATTCTTGTCACTGTACAGACATCAGAGAGTACATTTATGCTAAGATGGCTAAACTGTCACTAGGTAATAGCTTATGGGATTTCTATCATACATGTAGGCTGTCTCTGAATTCATACATGTAGTCTGTCAGTAATGTAGTTATTTTAATCAATGTTAAAATGATATATTTTAGCCAAGAATTTATGTTGGTTACTTTTATAGTTACTGAGACAAAATACCCGGCACCCATAGTTTAAAAAGGAAAGGTTTGTTTAGTTCACAGTTTATAGGGGTTTCAGCCCATAATTGGCTGCCTGCAAGCAGTGTGCCTGGGCCGAGGGGCATGGCAGAGGAAAAATAGTCCACGGCAATCAGGCAGACATGAGCAAGCAAGGGTCAGCTTCTTTCTGTCTGCTTTATATTCTACTTAGGGTATTGAGATTAGGGCAGTGCCAAACCAATCTGTGGATCGATTTACTAATCATACACCTTAATCTCAGCATCATACGCTCTACAACCAGCCACCTCTGAAAAGCCCCACCTATGACTACGTGAGCTTTTGGGAAGGCATCTAGACTCAAGCCATAATAGAACCGTCACTGACTGTCTCTGCCTTCCCTATATTGAAATTTTCTGTTAAACAACAATAAAAAACAATCTTCTGGGGTGTAAGGGAAGGTAATAATGAAGGTGGATGTGATAAAAATATGTAATATGCATATATGAAGATGCCACAAAGAAACTCTGTGTTCTGTAAAATCAATACTCACTAAAATACACACATATGTGTGTAGAAAAAAGAAATGTTGACATACAGGGGGTGACTATTTGTATAGGAAATATATATGAACATGTGTTTATTATATATTTATTGTATATCTGTATGTAATATAAATACATACTTACGTATGTATCAACATGTGTCTCACCAAACGATAGCGTATACATAAAATTGCATCTTTTTTCAAACTGATGGTACACTTTGATACAATATAAATCAGAGCTTAATTCGGTAAGATCTGAGCCTCTATTTCAGTGCTAATTATTTTTAGAATTAAGAAAACACAAATGAACTGGAATGTCCATAGGGAGGAAAGTCAGGAAGCTGAAAATGCCATAGTTACCTGATACTCATCTTTTTACCAAGCAAAGAGCAGGCAGTTTTCGGGAAAGCATATGGAATGTGACTCTTGGCAGAAGTGCATGCCACTTGAAGGATGCACGTGGCTAGCCCATGGGGATGATTCATCACCAGTGCAGCTGTAAACGTCTCTTTAATTAGGTAGGAAGCACCTGTGTGTTATTACCTCATCATTTTCCCTCTTCCCAACCCAGTCTGTTCAGGGACTTTTCTTTTTTTTAAAGAAAAGAAAAAGACCCAACAAGTTAGAATTTTAAAATTTTTCTGGGCGGTAATGTTCAAGGTCTTAAAAAGGGCAAATGTGCAGATGCTCAGCTGGAAGACTAGGTGAGAATAGTAACATTAACAGCTGTGAGTTTGGGAGGGAGAACCACCTTACAAAATGCTTGGCAGGGATCTATGTATTAACTCACATGTGTTTGGATTTGGCCTTTTACGTTGAATGTTTAAAAATATTTAACAGAATTAATGCTAAATGTGTGCAAGTTGTTGTTTGAATGTAAGTTCTACATTTTATCTCTGGGCTTTGAGTATTTTCAAAAGATGGTACCATCATCTTTTCATGATGTTTTGTGCAGGACTGAGACTGGTCTCACAGTTGGCAACTTCTTCCCAGGAACCCATCAGCACTATTTACCAAGCAGTTTGCTTATGAAATTTAACTTTCCCTGTCATAAAATTGTTAACGTCAATTATAACACCTAAATATATTTTGTAATAAAACTTAACTACTATTTTCTTGGTACTGCTATATGCTAAGGCCTTTACAAATTTATTCCTGTGTTCCCTTCATTATTACCTGAACAGTCTAGTGATAGGTCTTTGTTATGGTTGATACATTTTGTCAACTTGAGAGGTTTAGAGGTTTAACTGAGAGACTCAGCAGGGAGCCGGGTTTCTTTCTTTGTAAACATCCTCATCCTGTGCAAAGGAGGGCAAGGAAATTTTATGAGTGCTGCACCAGCCCTGAGGGGGCAGGGGTGGCCTGTGTACAGTATAAGGAAGGAGAAGAGGCTTGTTTTCCCCTTTTGCTCTGGCTGCTGCCTTGAAGCATTGCTCCAGTGCCATGCCATCCTGCCTTGGAGTCAGCTGATTATGGACTGAAATCTCCACAGTGAGCAAAATAAATTCTTTCCTTCATTTTGGGTGTCTGGTATTTTGTCCCAGTAACAAGAGAAAAGTAACCTAGACAGTCTTCACGTTATAAATGGGAAAACTGAGCCTCAGAGAAATGACATCCCTCCCACTGCTGTGCAGTGTTGTACTCCTGTTAACCTTGTACGCACACTGCAGATACCCACTTACTGTAAGGAATTTTGTTGGCTGGATCTGAGTTAGCATTATTCTCAGCTTCGTTCAAATCCTCTTGAGAATAGCCTTTCAAGAGGCCTCAGAACTGGCCTGCGGATTGAGTTTGAGTTGCATCTGTTCTGCTTTGCCTTGCTTTGTTGTGGAGAGAGGTGAGTCTGCAGTATCTTGGCAGTGAATTGAGCATGAACACCTTGAGCCTTGGCTTTGCTCTCAGGTTCTCCCCAAGCACCTGTAATTCCTCCTTCATGAGCAGCCTGGCTTGCTGCTCACTGAGGTATCTACGTGGCCCCTGGTGACCTTTGCCTTTGTGATTACAGAAACCATGACACCAGGAAGGATCCGAGTTAAAATGTGTTCATTTGTGGATTAAGGTTGATTAATGCCACCAAATTGACTTTTCTCTGAAAGAAACATTGCAGGTATTCACATTACTTAATATAAAACAATGAGATAACTTTATTACCGGTTCACTGTAGCATTTTTCACCAGAGACTTTCCTGGGTAGAATTCCCTGCCTAGCCTCTGCCTACTGAATTTATTTGCTGATCTATGGACAGAGTCCTGTGAGCTGTCTCTTTCGGACCAACTGTGGTCGATTAGAGTACAACCTGAGGTGATTGTGATCAAGGCCGATTTGAATGAAGAAAACCTAAAAGTCTGTTTGATGTTAAAAATGATGAGGGGAAAAGGAGGGTAAATAATTGTTTTTCCCCTTCTTTTTTACGTTGTTTTTGTGGTGCTGTGGATTGAACACAGGGCTCATACATGCTAGGCAGGTGCTTTACTGCTGAGCTACATCCCGAGCCCTCTGTCCCTCATGTGCTCACCAGCCTTAGAGAGACTGCTGACTAACCCCATGTGCGTGCCTTCTATACCATCTAGAATGTTCTGGAGGGTCAGCATCACTGGAGTGGAACACAGAGTACTTGGGACACTGGCTCAGTTACGGGATTCCTTCGCACTGCTGTTGGTGCACACCGCCCTCAGAAGTATCGGCTGGCTGGAGGCGGTGGCACACACCTGTAACCCAGCACTCTGAGAGATTGAAGCAAGGGGATTGCAGACCCAGGACCGGCAACTTAGTGATTTAATGACACCCTGCCTCAAAAAAAAATGGGGTGAGCTACTAGGAATTTGGCAAAGGTCCTGGGTGTAACCCCCAGTACCCCCCCCCCCAAAGCAGCAGCAAGGATGTTCTGATGCATTTTTTTCTGTCACCCATTTCCCATTTAAACTAATCTTCTGCCATGCTTTCCTTTGCACTGTTCATTTGAAGGATTTGTTTCATGGTTTTGGAAAAGGGGGTCACATTTGTATTTGTGGGAAAGATGGCCATGGGTGTGTTGCAGTGTTTGCAAACAAAAACAAAATTTTGCCAACTGTTTCTGTTTGTGGACCAAATTGTTTGCAAACAAGAGTGTTCTTGAACTGAAGTACCACTTACGTTGTCAGCACAGAACACTGTATTTATTGTCATTTTTAAAAATGTATTTTCTCAACTTTGATCCCTGGTACTCTGCCCAAATTATTTTCTTCGAAATACCTGTACATTCTTGTCATGGGGCATAAAAAGTCTTCTCTCTAACTTTGACATCACTGGTCATACCTCTTTCATCAGCAGTACTTCTTAAATGTTTGACAGCCCAAAATACTTAAAATATTTTTATGTTTATTTATTTGAGGTCATTTTATCAAATGTAGTCGTACAGTTATTAGTTAGCATGGTGTAGCTATTATCTGGGTTTACTTAGCTTGCTTTGAATTCCAAAATTCCTCAAGTAAAGTTGAGATCAGCTACTTTAAAAGAGCTGGATTGTAGAAAATAATTTTGATACCAGCACTTCCCTGAGGGTGTCAGTGCAGGAAGAGAAATTCTATGTTTTACGTGTGAATGCAGCTTGAGGGTGCTCCAGGAAGAGAACAGATAGCGCTCTCAGTAATAAGCAAAATATACCCTAGAAATAGTCACAGTTTAGCCTGATTCCCAATTGTGCATGGAGTTGGCATTATAAAAGTCCATCCCTAGAAAATGGGTTGTTTTATCACAGCTGGAAATCATCTTCTCTACTTTAAAACCATAAACTTAATCACTTTTATTAAAAATTGATTTGCATAGGCACAATTTGGTCAAAAAGGGCAGACCAGCTCCACTGTTTGGTCGCAGGGAAGACTCTGACGGGTCGTTGTGCCTCATGACCCAAGACAGTCTTCTAATGATAAGGTTGCTGGAGAGTTAGCCTGAGGAGTCTGTTGGAACGTCTAATTCATGTTTTCCAGTAGGGAAATTTGGCCAGGCAGTCCTGATACGCTTTCCATTAGATAATGTGGGCGATTTTGTTCTCAGTTGATTTTTGCAATCTGTTAAAAATTGTTTGTTTAGGAATGCTAAGGGTTGTGGTGGTCATTGGTAGAGGGAAGAGTTAAGTACGTGGGTGAGGAGGCTGGCTCTTTGTAGCTTGGCTGGGAACTTCTCTGCACACCACCTTTGGCTGGTCATGTGAGCTGCAGAATACTCAGTATAGTACTTAGCCTCTCACTTCAAAAAATTTATTTTGGAGAACTTTTCCTTCAGGAAATGTTTGTTTATGTGTGGCATCTAGTTTGTTTATTCTGTGTTAACTTTAAGGTTGCCCTCATTTGGGGTTTGTATGCCCAATGAATAGTAAGAATTTCAGATAGTGATAAAATACTAGCAAGTAACACAAAGTACTCTGATAAAGAGTGATGGAGTGGAGGTGCTACCTGACAGTTCCCCAGTAAGCCTCTTGGTCTGGATGATGCTCAAGTTGAGAATTAAATACAGGGCCAAGTCTAGCACATTGGGGTCAGGAATGCCTTGTGCCAACAGAATGGCAAACCTCAAGGCCCTATCACAAGAGTAAGTCCGGAAAATAAAACAATAAGAGAAACAACAACAACAGTGGATATTTGAGAAGGGAATTGGGGAACAGAAAGTGTACCCTGAAATACACTCAGAGTACTTGAAAGCCAGGTTATCTGGAAGTAATAGTGACTCGAATAAGCACGAAGGACTGGGCATTGTGAAATGCTGGATCCATGGGATACTTTAACCTGAAACATGTTAAGGGTTTTGGGTGGTCATTTTTGGACCACATAGTGTTCCTGGGTTGTAAGCCCATCTGTGCTTCTGCTTTTAATGGGTCTCTATTGCTTTCAGTTTGCTCATGTGTCAGTAGCCAGTGTTGGATTGGTTGAGTGCTGTAAGGTCTAAGAAAGCAGTGAGATGAGAGAACTTTGCATGTAGTAGTGTTCTAAGGTTAGGTGCCCAAGACCTGGGCTTGCGACCTGGTCTGTCAGTGACAGACTGTAGGACTTTGGGCTAGTCCCTGAACCTCACTGGTTCTAAGTCTGTGGCAACATAAGCCTATCCATTCACAAAGGTTGTCAGAAGAATTAATGGGAGTAACACACAAGTGAAATGTTTCTTATTGATGACATCATATATTATACCGCTAACACCTTAAACCAAAGGGAACTGAACAGTAATGTTCTTCTCAGTTTGTAAAATCTAATTAGGTGCTCTCCTTTAATAGGGAGGAACTACTGTACTGTTAATTTTCTTATCAAACTGTTTCTTTTTTAAGTAGCTTCAGTTTTCACCAGGAGAAGCTTCTTTTAGCTTTTTGCTTTTGTTTTTAAAGAAAACAAGAAGCAAGACTTTTCTCAGTGAGTTTGAGTTTGCGGGTGTCAGTAGTGCAGTCTCATTTCTTTCACTGTTCAGATGCAGAGGTGCACTATCAAGTGTGCGTTTTGGAAATTTACCGGCATGAACATGTATTTTAACCCAGATGATATGTAAACTGTTCTTTGCCTGAGAGTTTATCCGAAGTGTTCACTTTTGTGGGTATGAAGGGGGAGGAGGATTGGGCCCAAGAACAGGGTGAGCGATCCTGCCTGGGAACAGAAGCCTGCAGACTATGCGTCTCCTTCGCTGTGGCCCAGCTGCCTGTGCCGTGCAGATGGCCAGTGTGTTTGTCCCTCAGGCTGGGCTTATGCTGCTTCTGTCCCCCTCTGCTTCTGTCTGCCCATCTCATCCTGCTGTTTCCTTCTTTTTGAAACCTTCACTTACCATTTCCATCTCTCTGTGGATGTCTTAGATCCTTGAGCTCATGTGGCCGTGAGTCTTCTTTTCCTAGCGTAGGCCTAATTCCCGTGGCGGAGGCATCCCTGGGTGTCTGAGGGAGGGGGGTTGGTTTTAGGCTCTCCTGTGGGTATAAAAATGCCTTGAAATTCCTTATACAATTGGATATAGTAGTTGCATAGACCTATAGATACCTTCTCATATACTTTGTCTTAACCTTTTATTTAGGTTCCCCCACCTGCACCCCATGCTAAAGATGGAACCAAGGCCTCCCCCACGCAGGGCAAACTCTCTATGAGCTACTGTCTACCCTGCTGTCCCATATACTTTAAATCATCTTTAGGTTACTTATAGTACCTAAAACAATGTAAATATGATATAAATCATTGACATGTTGAATTACTTAGGGAATAATGACAAAAAAGTCTGTATGAATTCAGTATAAATGTAACATTGGTGGTCTGTGATTGATTGAATTATTTTCAGTTGGTGATTTGTTGAATCTGTGCATGCAGAACTTGTGAAACAGAGGGGCAATGTATTTTCTTTACTGTGATATGTTGCCCTTTTCAAGATGTGTCTTCATGATAACAGTGTCTTCTCAGGGAAAAAAATGACATACTTGGCCAGACCCAAGTCTCTCTCGTGAGTCAGTGCCATTTGTGGACTGCGGGGAGTGGGGGGAGAACCAGGCCCCATAGGGAGGTGATCCCCACTTGGAAACCGTGTCATATTCATTATTTTCTTGGGTTGGGTTTTATTCTGTTTTGTTTGATTATGTTAAATCTGGTGGCATGGGCAGCATTTAAACAGTAGCAAGACATATTGTGGTAGCCATTTTCAATTTACTATTAGTTTGTTTTGAAGGCCATTATTACATTCATTGTTTGTTCTTATAGTTTCTGTTCTGTTCTGATCAATTTTTACTATGTCCAAAGATATCTGCAGCTATTTTGAAGACAACAAAAGGCATTATGGTACCTATTGTTGATTTTGTAAGGTTTTGAAGTCCTGTATCACTTATACTAGTTTATTTTGATTGGTTTTATTCTGTTTTATTTTCCTTGGTTTTATCCTCTTTTAAAAAAAAATGACGTATTCCTCAGTAATGGAAGACACATTTTGAAAACCAAGTGAACAGAAGCAACATTGTTAAAAAGAGAATACCATAATTAGGCATAAACCATCCCAGTAATTACTCTATATTTTTTATGCATTGTAAAAAAACTCAGCGAATTCTTCCTTATACTTGGAAGCTCCATAATGAATTGCCACATGAGAAGTTTCTCTTGATTGGAATACTTTGTTCCTGTTTAGATGGGCGGTCTGTCCTGCTGTGTTTTTATGAACTGTGCATAATGGTATGGATATAAACATTGAAAGTAAGCATTTAGAATGTTAATAATAATTGCATGGAGCAGTTGTGTATCTCTACAGTTTAAAAAGTTTGGGTCTTCGTATTTGTATGTATTTTCATTTTTTAGTAGTTATTGTATTTGGATACTTGTGGATATTGCACATTATTTGAGAAGCAGCTCCTTACAGTAGTAGTTTTCTGGCTGAATATCCTGTCATTTGAATCACATAACCCTGCACATCAGTTGAACCAGAATTTTGGAGATACAATCTAGGTATTGTTATTATTATATTTTTTGGTAGTACTTTTAAAACTTCTAGTTACTGTACTGTGGGATTGTGGTTGACATGCCTTATGTGGAGTACTTAATTTTACTGAGGTGACTGTGAAATATGTTGAATTCCAGAGACATGGAAAACCTCTAGGGTGACAGCTTTCGTTTCCTGTCACCTGCTTAAACTTTGTCTAAAAACACTATCCCCAGGGAAGATGTGAAGCCTCAGGAGGTAATTACTGCTTTTCTATCTTTGCCCCATAGAGGTCAGGGGCTGTATGGGACATGGTGACCCATGCATGGAGCTTCCCTCCTGGGGCTTCCAGCCATCTGAGAGCAGGGAGTGGGCTGCAAACACACCCTTAGTCAGCTTGTTTGGTGTGATCAGGTGAACCAGATGAACAAGGTCATGTGAGACCCACAGGGGTGAGAAAATCAGAGACAGAAGAAGAAAGGTATTCCTGTCTGAGGATAGCTGGGAACAGTCTTAGAAGTAGGCAGAGCTTGGAGTGCAGGCTGAGGGAAGATGATGGGCAACGAGTTGGAAATGGGTTGGGAAGGGCAGCCACAGGACTTTGGAGGTTATAGGAAAGGGTTTGGAGTTTGTTCCAAGGGCATGGGCCATCTGGTGAAGGATCTTAATCAGGAAATCAGTTTCTCATTACCAGGTTGATGTTTTGGAGGCTCAGTATCCTTTGGGAGATGTAACAGGCAAAAAGTGCCTTGAGAAGGGCTGACACCCTTGTACCTTTCACTCCTGAAAGTCTCATTTTAGGTCAAGCACACAAAATAGTAAATGAAGCAGGGCTGATTGGTATGGTCCCTCTGGCTCTCATTGCTCTAGTCCCTGCCTGTTGGTTGAATTTTCAGCAAACAGTGTGGAGTCAGTGTGGTCTCCACACAGCCTGGAGTTACTTGGAAAAGAAGGAACTGAATCAGGAAGCCCAACTCCTAAGCTTTCTCACAAGGAAATATTCTAGGCTACTTTCTAATTCCCTAGGTTTACCTGTTTTTGAGGAACATAGATTTATTTTCTTGGTTGGTTTTAGGCAAATTGAAAAGTAGACCATTTATGGAAGGTATTTTAGGAAGCTCAGTGAAAGCAGACTAACTGGTAAGGGGACCCCCCCCCCCCCCAAAGTGCCTTCTTTCCCTAGGAAGCTGATCTCAAAGCAGAAGAGGTGTGTGTATTTGCAGGCCCTCCTGGGCTGTATTATACTTGTTAGTAACATTTCATAAATATTTTCAGTGTGTCAAAAATGTAATTCTTGCCCTGCCTTACAATGCAGGAATAGCAGTTATCCCTATTTTGCACAGGAGAAAGCTGTAGAGAATAATGGTTTACTCAAGGTCACACTGAATGTGGACATCTGTAGATCTTCTTTTGGCCTTATTTTTTCTTGGTGACCTAATTCTTGCCATTCAGTGACATTTACGAGCCTTTTCATTCTCTTCCTTTTGATCCTTAATTTCTGATTTTGTTAAATTACCTAAAAGAAATTTTAGGTCTCTCTCCTGTTGCCTGAGGTTAATAGCAGTACTGCCCTGCAAGATCCACGCTGCTGGCCTGGTCCTACTTCTGGGCTGGATAGGAGGAAGGTGTCTTGCTTGGCCTAACCTGCACCTAAATAGGGGAGCATGCCCTGTGATCTCACTCAGGTGGCAGCAAAAACCCAGATGGCCTGCCCCTTTAGCAGAATTGTAGGAAGAGTTTTGCCTGCCTGTCCAAATTGGAATAAGTGAGTAGGAGCTGCAGGCTGGTACAGGTCAGAAAGTCCAAACTTTGCACAGCTAAAACTCAGTCTTCTCCTAGTAACTAACTCTAGGGAGACCATAGGTGCTTCCATAGGAATGAATGGCTTCAAGTAAGGGTTCAGTTTTGCATATTCAGGGGAGCTGAGTGTGTCTCTGGCTTCTATAGGCCCTGTTTCTCATTTTGTGTTGTTTGGAATTTTATTTTTAAGGAACCATCTTGGCTCATTTTGCTTTTATTCCAGTATTTGAAGGGGGTTTCCATTCAGATTGGTGGCAGTCTGTGGTCCCTTTTGTTCTCTGCCAGGCACTCTTGGACATGGGAGCCAGACTCCAGAGAATGATTCTCTTGAAAGAGATGACTTGAGATAGTAAGAGTTCTCTTTCTTTCAACTTTGCATGTTTATCTTCCTTATATTTGAAGAGTAATATACTTGGGACATTATTATTTAGTAACCAGAGGCAAATTTAGATATTTATTCCTTACTGTTGTTATGTCAGAAAGTATGGTTAATTCATATTGGAGAGCTCTCACAAAAGACATTTTTTTTTGTTATTTTGTTTTGTTTCTGTTTTGTTTTTGCCCTCTTTATCTTTAATAAATATTATGGGGCAATGGTTATGAAGTGTGGGTTTTTTTTTTAAAGAGCCGTTTTAGTTGTTCTTTTTGTGCAGAGGACGTGGTTTTTTCCCCCCTTAAATAATGAAGTTTCAAGCCTAGTGAGTATCTTCTGCTGTAGAATAAGCATATACTAGTGAATATAATACTTAGTGGGATCCTGTGGGAAAGCAGGCCTTGGTGAATTTTTAGGCATTCTTGGATGTATGAATGCACATTCTCGGAGGGCACTTTGGAAATGAAAACAATAGAAGTAGTCTATACAGAAATTGTCTTTCCCTCCAGAAGTTGGGAATTGGACCAGGGCCCTAATATAGCCTGAACAGAAGTATTTATTTATGTAGATAAATGATTTGCTCCATTCTGAAGCTTTACAGAAATATTTTTCAATAGAAAAAGTTCTGGCTGTTGGAGTTCTTTATTTTCCACAGTGGTAGCAAGTAGCAAGTGAGAAAATGTTTTTAATTGACGTCACAGAACTTCATTTCAGCCAATTTTCAATTGCTTCTCCAGCACAGTGTTTTGCCAGAGTTTCAAACAAGACTATACAAGAAAGGAAAAGAATGTAATATTTAGAGATACTAACACATTCTAAAATCAGCTCTGAAAGGGCCAGCCAGTTTAGTCACTGACTGTAGCAGTTGATTGTGTCAATTTGAGACATTTAGAAGCTTAACTAAATCAGCTTAGCAGTTCTACACCCTGGGGTGTAGAAGACCCACCCTAGGGTGGCTCATAAAAGGGAATGAGGAAGGCTGGATGAGGTTCCATTCTTTGGAGGAGCTCCAATCTGCCTTCGACTTGGACCTTGCCTGCCGGCTTCCAGCACAAACTCTTTGGCTTCTGCCTTGGATCCTTTAGACCTTGGCATAGATTTTTCAGCCTTCTGTTGCAGACCCATTGGCCTGCTGGTGTGGACTTGCACAGGACACTGCAGTGAACTCCAAACCTTGGATTGAATCCCTCAGCCCCTTGTGTGCAGACACCCTCTGCACGCTTCCTCATCAGACTGTGGCTGATCATCATAAGCCAATCTTGTAATTTCTTATACATTCGTATATCTTTTGTTATGTCTGTTTTCTCTGGTAAAACCCTAATACAGATTTTGGTACCAGGAGTAGGGTCTGTGTAGTGATGTTGCCTGGCCATGTGGTTTAAGGGCCTTGGGGATTAATTTGGAAAGTTTTTGAGATACTAGCTGAAAGGACAGATCCTGTATGCTATAAACTACACTGGATACTGGGCAGAGTCTGGAAAATCAGAGCACTGATGGAAATGCTGCCTGTTAAGATGAAGCTCAGGAGGCTTCTACTGAGGACTGCAGTGGCTGCTGGATCCCAGGTAGGATATTGTGCTTCGGTAGAAAATTGTTCTGTGTTTTGCTTGTGTTTAGAGATATTTCCTGGGTGGCAGAAAAATTTTAGTGCAGTCTACTTTGGAATGATAGCATGGTTACTGCTGAGAGCTCTCAGCCAGATCTCTGTTGGAAATTTAGAGTAAAGAGCTAGTAGAGTAATTTGAAACATTTGGTCAGAGACAAAGCTCCAGGGGAATTGTGGGTTGCAAGAATGACACAGGAAACCATGGTTGTTGAGAAGAACAGGACAATGGAAAAATAAATTGCAGTTTATCACCTAAAGGGAAGAGTGTATGTACTTAAATTGCAGGAGATCTTTGTTTTTTTGTTTTTATCTTGCCCATGCCATATTAAAAGTTAATGGGAAACAAGGACTGTGATTGTAATAGTCCTTTTAATATGATTTTAATGTTGTTTTTAGATATATGTTTGTAACCAGGTTAATTAATCAAAGTATTATGTTTTAACGTTGAATTTTGGTCATCTTTGAATATTTTGCTTTTGGTGAGAGAATGAGTACAATAAGAATTGTGTATATGGAATTGTATTAATGTAAATCTGGATAGGCTAAGACATGTTAACTTTTCACAAATCTGCTATTAGAGACTATGGTTTAAGGAAATGTGTATGGTTATCAGGTTTACCAGGGGTGTATTGTGGTGGATGGAAAAATGATGGTTAACAAACACGAGCTGAACTGAATCAGTGTGGTGTTGAGTGTAGATGGTCCACTTGAGGACTGTTGGCCAGTATAAAACGAAGTGGAGATGAAGAGTAGCATTGTAGGTTCTCCTAAGTGAGTTTTGGTTGGAGTTATTGGTTCTTCTGGAGGAGCTTGTGCTGGTTTTCCTGACACAAACTTGGTTGTTAGCATCGGAGGAGTTTGGGACCTTGTTTCTGAGAATGGCTGTGGTTCACTTTGGGGGAGCACTGGTCTTTACTGCCCCAGAGGGGAAGATGTGTGCTGCTCAGTCTCCAGGAGAAACTTGCCACACTGGTTTCCTGATATGAACTTGGTTGTTCTCATTGATGGAGGAACGTGGGACTTGTCATTGCTGAGGATGGCTATGGTACTTTTCAGGGGAGCCCTGGTCCTTTTTTTGAGCATTGCTTCTTGGCTCCTATACAGAACCTCAACCTAGTAGCACAGATGCTTCACCCAGCTGGCATAGACTTTCTAGCTTCCACTGCTGACCTTTGGGCCTTCCCAGTGCAGATCAATAAAACAGACTTGCATGAGTCATTGTTGCAGGCTCTAGACCTTCATTTGGATTTGTGGGGGCCATTGTCATGGGCTCTAGGTCTTCAGCTGTACTCATGCAGGACACTGCTGTGGGATCCAGGCCCTAGGCTGGATTCTCTAGGTCTTTAGTGTGTGGACAGATTTCCTGCACTTCTTGTGTTTGACTCTGGGTGACTATCATAAAACAATACTATAAATTATGCGTCCTGTATTGTCTTGTTCTCTTGGCAGTCCTGTGTACAACACCATCCCACTCTCTGTACTCCAGTCTGCTGAGAATGGGCAGAAATGTAATTCATATAACTTTCTCTGAGTTTCTGCCTCCCCATTTGGGGCGTTCGAGGAGGAACTTTTCTCAGGGACTGCCCTCGGTTATTTGTCCTTTTCTCTCATGGTGTCAACTTTTTCTTGTTGCTGTTGATTATTTTGTTTAGAGAGGCATATTTTTGTATAGGTCTCTGAGTTGCAATTGTGAAAATGCTCTTGAAAGAAAATGAAAAAGTGGTATATAATTTAAAAATACAGGCCTGAGGGATGCTAAGTGTAATCAAGTGTTGGAAACACCTGGGAATGAGTCCTTGCTCTTCTGAGGTTTTTCTGTATCTATCCATTCCTGCCCAATGTGCCCTTCCTTTTTTATCTGTTTTTTTCTAAAAATATCCTGATCTACTTTCCAGGGCCTTTCTGCCCACACTCTCAGCATACATTTCTTCCTGTCAGACTGAAACTGCAAGTTGAGTGCTTGTTGGGAGTTCTGATGCAAGGCCCTTTGGGGTCCACAGGGACTCAGACACCTAGGTCTGTGGCCATGGCAGTGGCATCCCGTGCAAACAGTGGCTGGAGGTGTGACTTTTTGTAACCGATAGAGAGGTGAGAAAGCAGCTGTAAAATTGGGAAGCAAGAATATTTCTGTGGCAGCCCAGAGGTGTTTATTACTACAGTAATTTTTTTTCTACTTTGTTGGACTTTTTGTTTTGTTTTGTGCTTTTTATTGTGCTGGGGACCTTACACATGGTAGGCAGGTGCTGTACCATTGAACTATAGATCCGCAACACTGGGCCTCTTTTTAATTTCCTCTATCTCAATTTCAGGCTCGTCAAACTCTATTCCAGTAGTGGTAGTGTTTTTATGTATGATGTTGAAGGTATGTGAAGTAATTGTGTGCTCGTATTATTACTACACAAGCGTTTACTGAGTGCTTACTGTATGCCCTACTTCAGGTTTAATACTAGACCGTTATTATATGATTATTTTTTTCTATACCCTTTTTACCTCTTCTGAATTGTGACCCTGTTTTCTGGATACCTGTTGTCCATTGTGCCCATTTGTAATAAGTGAGAAGTTATTTGAAAGGTTGGATAGTGATGCTGTGATTTGTATCTTTTATATTCTACATGATAGGATTTTTAAAAAGTAAATGAATTTCGAGAGGTTTAGTGGAATAACGAATAAGAAATAAGGTAATATACATGTTCTTACAGTAACTTTCAAAGCGTGATTAGTGGGTATTTACTGCCCATTCTCTGTCCCAAAGCCTAATTTGCCAGTGAGCTATAAAACTTGTACTTTTTGGTGCAGGTAATAATAATTATGGGGCATATGATAATGTGAAAGCTAATCAGAAATTTGTGGGAGACAATTTGGGCAACTCCCTTTGAATGCAGAACATTTGCTGCAACATTGATTATATGGAGGCTTATTTTTATATACTGATATGTACAGAGCTGACTGTGGTATTCTTGTTTTTCTCTCTGCAATTGGCTCTAAGCAGTGCTAATAAAGCTAGCTAGGAAGGTACTGGTATGTAATCTCTAAAGCCATCAGACAGTCTCCTGTTTCCTCACATAGTGCTCTCTGTAAAAGATGAGCATAGCCAGATGGCAGAGCCACTCAGCTCCAGGAATGTCAGCTGGGTAGAAGCCTCAAAGCAAGAGGCTATGACTCCCCAGGGCAGAAAAGTACACATATTAGAAACTGAACCAACGGCCTCCTAAAACTATTCAAATGTTATCTTAATTGTATTATATAGATTGCCTCATGTCATTCTCCCTTCATTTTGCAAAAATGTTTTTTTTTCTACCTAGTTAGCCAGCACAAGTGACTCACAATGTTCCGCTGTCCTCACTGTCACTCATCCTCGAGCCACACCCCCTTTTTCACAAGATAATACGGTTCTGGGAGAGGCCTTGGATCAGGCCTTTGTCTGCACATCCTCATGAGGATTGGGTTCAGGACCCCTTGGCTGCCCTTAACCTTGAATCTTGGTGTCTTTTATTCTCTCTGTGGGTTGTATTGGAGATGGTGGATTCAAATTAATTTGCTGGAATTTCAATAATGTCTCTGTGGGATTACAAATATAACTTTTTGGATTGTGAAGAAGAATAAAAAAGGGATTACAGTACTTGGATTTCTGTAGTCAGTATTGGGATTACAATACTTGGTGCCTAAAGAAGCATGATTTGCCAGTAGGATATAAAACTTGTATTTTTTGGTGCAGGTAGTAATAATCATGGGACATACAATATGAAAGCTAATCAGAAATTCTTATAGAATTTTTAAGTATTCTTTTTGATCTAAGTGTGATTAACTGCAAGATATGTGTAAAACATTTCTTTCAGCTTTTCTTGGGAAACAAAGTTCTGGCTTTCCCCAAGTGTGTGGGATATTTTTCTCTTGTTGCTGGGACAAAATATCTGGCACCCAAAATTAAGGAAGGAAAGGTTCATTTGGCTCACAGCATGTGCCAGTTTCAGTCTATCATCAGCTGGCTCCAAGGCAGGGTGACTTAGCACAGTGCCAACATTTCAAGGTGGCAGAAGACAGCAGAAGCAACAAGAGCAAAAATGGGGGATGGGGTAGAGCAAGCCTCTTTTCCTCCCTTCAGATGTAAGTAGCCTACTCCTCCCAACCTTAGGCAGGTGCAGCACTCACACCATTTCCCTGCCCTCCTCTTGTACAAGATGAGGATGTTTACCAATTGAGGACCCTGGCCTCCTGCTAAGTGGCTTCATTAAACTTCTAAACTTCTCAAGTGGACACAATTAACTATTACACCAAGGTTTAAAGGCATTTTAGTACCTTCACTTTGGATTTGACCAAGGATTCTATGGCACTTGGAAAATTTATGCATGGAGAAGGGTTGTTTCAAGTTTGGTTCCTTACTCTAATTTTAACTTTAATCCTTCTTTGCAAGTCTAATTTGGAATGTAAGCAAGTTAGGTAAAGTATATTAGAGAATCTTTGCAGGGGCTTTGGTGTGTATGTATGATGCAAAGGTCTGTACCTCGAAATTGATTTACCAGCATAAAAAATGAAAACAGTTTGTCATTCTTTCCATTTCCATCTGTCTTGCTTTTATTCTCCTGTGATTGCTGCCTTGTAAGGGTTTTAACTGAGTCATATCCGAAAGGGAGGGTGGTGTTTCAGGTGGTGACATTTCTGCAGTCTGTTAGTCTTGTTAATAAGTTGATTGTGTTTGTTACCTCTGTTTTTGTGTGTATGTTTGTATAATTGTGCAACACACTAAATATATGACAAGTACACCTATGTGTATTTCACTTTTACATAAATATGTATCTCCTTTGTGTGCTATCACAGTAAACACTACTGTATTTCTGCTTTTCCATAATGTTTTGTAAAGAGAATTTTATACCCGAACCATTTCTTGCTCTTCTTCCTCATGCTTTCGATGGGCTATCACTTTAGAAGAATAAAGTTTTGATGTTATATCATGGTTAGTGTCAGATTCTGGATAAAACCGTTAGCAGAAATAGATATATTGAGTCCTTTAGAGCAGAGATTTTGTAGAAAAAATAATCATTAAGAATGCTGATACAGCAGGCTTTTTGGTTTGTGGTCAATCTTATCTCAAACATCTATTTGTAAGTACTCTAAAAAAAAAAATCTATGGTACTGGGAATTTTACCCACATCCTTGCCACATGCCTCACAGATACCAATGAGCTACATTCCTATCTCAGTTTATTTTATTCATTTATTTATTTTTTGGTACTGGGAATCAAACCTAGGGTCTTGTACTTTCCTGGCAGGTGCTATACTGCCTGTATCCCCAGCCCCCCAGCCCTGTCCTTAAGCATTTTGTAGAGAAAAAGGCACTTACTATCTTGAGTTAAATATTTTGAGTTGGGATTCAGATTAATTATATGAAGCAGATGTCTATCTTTTCTGAAAACATTTTGCCTTTAAAAATGATCTATGTGATCAAAGATCTAAATATTAAAACCGAAACAATCAGCTGGAAGATAGAATAGGTAAAACTCTTGAAGACGTAAGTATAGGCAAAGACTTTGTGAACAAAATCCCCATCACGGAGGAAGTACTACGATGAATCAATAACTGGATCACATCAAATGAAAAAGCTTTTACAAGAGCCAAAGACACTATCAATAAAGAGACAATCCACAATAAAGAGAAAAAGTTTTACCAACTATTTCTTAGGCAAAGGACTAATATCTAGAATATATAAAGAACTAAAAGAAAAAAAAATTAGATGCTCCCTTCATCTGATTTAAAGACCCAGTCCAGAAATGGGCATCTGAATTGAATAGATACTTTTCAGGTGAAGGTGAAGCAAATAAATATGTGAAAAATTTTTTTATTATCAATGGTCATTCAAGAAATGCAAATTAAAACAGCACTGAGATTCTGTCTCACTCTGAAACAAATGCCTGTTATCAAGAAATCAGCCAAAAACTAATGCTGGTGAGGCTGTGGAGAAAATGGAACCCTTCTGTGCTGTTGGTGGGACTGTAAATTGGTACAGCCACTATGAAACCAGTGTAGAGAATTCTCAAAAAATTAAAATTAGAGGTTCCATTTGACCCACCTGTTCTCCTTCTAGGTATCTTCTTGAGTTAAAAACATCATATCACAGTGATATATGTATGTCCATGTTTATAGCAGCTCTAAGAGTTAAATCTTGGAAGCAGCCTATGTGCCAATCAACAGATGAGTGGATAAAAAAAGTGATTTGTATATACATTGGAGTACTACTGTGTCATAACGAGGGATAAACTTGAGACATTTTTAGGTAAATGGATGCACCTTGAGAACATAATCTTAAGTGAAATAAATTGGACCTATGTGTTTAAATATCACATTGTTCCTCTTGTGTGAGAAACCCAAAGGATAAGTAAGGACCAAAATAGAGGATAGATATTGGGATGTAAGAAGAAAATGTTCAAATGGAAAGGTGGGGAGGGCAGACAGGAAAGGTATGAGGGAGAAGGGAAGGATGAAAATAGGGATAAAAAATTTTAAAAAATGGAAGGGAAACTATAGAAATAGTAAATGGAGAGGGAAAGAGGATTCACATTGAAGAGGGGAATGGGAAAAAAGAATTAAAATGTATTCTGTACAAATTCCCTATGATAAATGTGATCATTGTATGTGCAAAAAATGTACCAGTAAAATTAATTTAAAAAAAATGATCCATGTGGCAGAATGTTCATGAAATATTGCAGTGCTTTCCATTCATTTTCTCATGGAAAACGTAAGTATATGTTTGTTGTAGAACTACTAGGAAAAAAAAAGAAAAGAAGCATTAGAAAGCAGAGGACATTCCCCAAATCACCTGTCATCTTGCCAGTCAAATGTAACAGTGTTGTCCTTCTAGATTGTCTTATTCTAAGTGTATCATTTATAGGTACATAAAGTAAAATTTTATGTTTAAGTGTGTTTCTGTTATTTCTGCTTTCACTGTTCAATTACAAATGTGTTGCTGTGTAAAAGAAAGAGTGTGTGATTTTAGTGTCATTTTTAAGTTCATTAGTGTTCCATTGAATGGATATGCTATCTTTGTAACCATTTTTGAGTATCTATGTTGTTTCCATTTTTCATAGTTTTTCTTTTATTTTTTAAAAGTTTATTTTATTTTAAAGAGAATAAAATCAAGCAAAACAAAGCAGAATAAAGCCAATCAAAACAAACCAGTGTAAGTGACATAGGACTTCAAAATAATAGAAAATCAACAGTGGTTTCCATATGCCTTGTGTTGTCTTCAAAATAGCTGCAGATATGTTCAGACTGAGTAAAAATCAAACAAACCAGAACAGAATAGAACCATTAAAAATAAGACAGTGAATGCATTAAAGGACTTCAAATCAAGATAACAGTAAATCCAAAATGGCTACCATAATATATCCTGCTATCTTTGAAATAGCTGTCCATGCCATCAGATATAACACAGTCAAGCAAAACAAAACAGAATAAAATCCATCAAAACAATGAAAATGATACAGGACTTAAAAACAAAATCCCAGGGAATTAATAATGGCCACCACTTGCAGGAGGAGATGTCCATAGATGCCACACTGCCTGCCGTGATCCCCTGCATAGATGATCAAACCACCGGCCCTAGACCTGCAAAGTGAATGAAAACAACAAACACCACAAGCATCAGATTGCATTTCACCTCAATAGCTATCATTATAGCCTGTGTTTCTCTGGATCAGCTATTTGCTTATGGCAGGGGAGAGAGTGGGTTGGCTCTTGTTTGCCAGCCCACATGCCAGACGGACCTGGGGTCTGGCTGTGCCCTGGTGGTGGTGGCTCATGCATGGCACTGGTTCACTCAGTTTTCATATTTTAGACAGCACTCACATTAGGAACCTTGTGGCTAAATAAACCTTTGTCTACATGGTTATTTCTTAGACAAACTCTTGAAATAGGAAGTTATTGAGTTCAAGGTTGATGACTTCAGTGTTCCCCCCAACCACTTACCCACACATGTAACCAAATTGTCCTCCATTTCTAACTCTTCTGCTAGTACTAGGCATGTGTTTAGTATTGTGACCACCATTGTTAGCAGCAATAATGCTAATACTAGTGTTGATGTTGCATAATATCCCAATGGTTTCAGTTTTGGTGGCAGTTTTCTTCTTTGCCCACAAATGAGACTGGTGCCTAAATTTGAGGTCAGTTGTGACATTTGTCTTTTGGCACTGCCTTAGAGATATCTGATTTGTCTAGGGCTCGCCCATGGCAGGTAAGCCGTTGGGTATTGCTGAGCTCATGCTCTTTTCCGTTTCTTCCTGAGTTTTCAGAGAGCAGTGGTTGTGAGGGAGAAGGCATGGATGAAAACAGGGCTAGTCCAGTTCTCTGTAGGCTGGAGGAGCAGTGAGCAGTTTTCAATGAACAGTCAGGGCACCTGTGTGCTTCTGGGTAACCAAAGGGTGCTGAATGATTGGTGGGTTTTCAGGGAGGTATCAATTGCTGTATTTTGGTACATTGGGCTTAATGCCAATTATACTTTGATGATGAAAAATCTGTTCACCAGACAAAAGTATTTAGAAGCAAGTGTACTGACGCTATATTTAGACATTGTTTTTCAGCATTAATATTTAGGATAATTGCGATGAGTTTGGATGGGTTTTACCATCTAAATAATTTTGTTTGGCTTTAGTCATTAACTGTGCACTTGGTACTTCACACTACAGTGAATTTAGGTTAAATTATTCTTTTTGATAAAGCTTTAGAATGGATGGTCATTAATCATATCAAGCTGCTTTGTAGGAACTGGAAAGAAAAACACTGATGACTGAAGACAAAGGTACTGTGTGCCATCCCCTGCCTTCTGGAATGAATTATAGTACTTTCGAGATTTCTGGCCTCTTAACTTGGAGATGACAGTTTACTTTCCGAAACCTCAAGGTGTTGTACAACCTTTGGCTGGCAAATCCCCCATGTGTGTCACGTGTTGTTTTTGTTAATGTCTGTGGTCAAGCATTGGAAGTAGAGGAGAGAGGCTGGAGTTTCCACACGAGGCATTCTGCCCGTTGTGCCTGCTGTGGATCCTTCTGGGGAGCAAGTGCTGATGCTGCACACTGCCGTAAATCACATGTGTTAAAGAGGTGCAGTCACTTTTATGCCTGCCGTTTAGTGAGCCCACAGGTGAAATAAAGAGCTGACTTACTGTCATGTTATGCAAGATCATGCACATACTGTCATGTTCCCCATAAACATCACAGATACCTAGCAAAGGAGATGTTTTATTGGCTTTCGTAAATATTATTTAGTAACTCTGTTTCTGATCCTCGTTACCCTTGTCACAGTGATGGGTGTGTGTTGTGTTGGCCTCGTGTGAAGGTTCCATGACAACAGTAAACATTCATTTGGCTGGTTTTCATAAGGCAGTAAATCTGGATGATGCAAGTGGCTTTGGCCAGCAGTGAAGGTGTGTTGTGAAATTTCCCACACCAGTGAGGACACATTCAGAGCCCAGGTTGGTCCTTTCGAGGCAGTTGCCAGTGATGACTGCAAAGCCCCCTCTCTGACTTGGCGTCAGATGGAGCTGTGGCTCGCTGGCTTCGTTATGTTGACTGGGTTCTGTTCTCAAGGACTCTGTTGATACCGTCTTTAGGTTTTTTTTTTTTTAAACTATTCTTCATTAAAGATGACCAAAAAAAAAAAAAAAAAAAAAACCAAACATTCACTGATAAAGTAACAACAGGACTTCATCAATTACCTTGCCAAATCTGGTTATTTATATATGGATATCCTTTCAGTATACTTTTGTGGAAGGGATTTACTTCCATTATTTTTATTTACTTTGTAAACACAGATTGCCTTTTCAACCATGAACAACACCATCTCAGTAGACTGTTTCACAAGTACAACATAAAGGAATTTCTGCAGAATTTATTGTCAAATGGGTCGGTGTTTTCATCCTAGTATCATTATTAATTGTATGTCCTTGGACCAGTCAGAGTAACTTCTGTGAAATTCTTTTTTTTTCACTATTAGGTGGGGAGATAATAATACTCAGTGCCTTTTTAGGGGGTGTGACGTATATTAACTGCAGTGATATCTCCCATTCCTTGTGCTGTTGCTCTCTCCCTGGGAAGTGGGTGGAGATATCTGGCCCCTTCTCTTCCAGTGGAAGGGGGGCTTTTGATTGCAAGGAAGGGATACAGTGAGAATCCTAAGACAGTGTAACAGAAGCTGACATAACTTTTACCACCTCCTCTTGGGACACGTGACTCAGGAGTCCAACCAGCAGGCTGTGGGGAAGACCCAGGGGCCACTGGCCACGTGTGAGTGCTCTAGCAGGGGCAGCAGCTGGAGCCCCAGCGGGCCCCAGCACTCAGCCCTGGGTCCTCATCGGATTCCTCCAGGGAAGCTCCTGGCTTCAGGAAGCGCAGACAAGGCTTTTAAGTTGCACTTGGTAGAGATGTCTGGTTTACAGTCTGTGAAAGTTAATGCTTGTTGTCAGTTTAAGCTGTTATGTTTTGGGGTGATTTGTCACAGAGTAGATAATCAGAATGAAAAATTAGGAGATTTAAGAAACGGTTCTCCTGCAAGCTTTGAATACCGTTTCTTCCAGTTTGTAACGTTAGGCATAATGTTTAGCTTCTTCATGTTTGTTTTCTTAACTTTAGACTCAAGAAATTTAGTGATTTAATGTTTGTGAGATGCTCAGTAAATGTTGGTTGTGATTTTTAAAAATTTAATTATATTGGAGTTTGAGAATTTATAGATTTTTATGAATTATATTTTTAAAGGAAGATGAGAACTTTGTAGTGCTTTTGTCTAGGTAAGAAACTAGTTTGAATGTAATTTTTATGAAACTAAAAAAGAAAAATTACAAATAAATGTCATACTTTAATCAACCAAAATAAATATTCATTTTACATATTTTGCTAAGGTTGTTTTCATCTGGGAGCCTTTGGCTTTTCTGCCTTCTTTGGTGGGGAGAGAGGTGTGGTACCAAAGATCAGACCCAGGATCTATACTGAACTGTGCCCCCAGCCCTTTTTACATCTTTTATCTTGACACAAGGTCTTGCTTAGTTGCTGAGTTGAACGTGTCCCCCGGCCACAGCTTCCTGGAGTGCTGCACTTGTAGGTGTGTGCTACAGTGCCGCTTCTCGCTTCTTTTTGTAGAAAGAGACTTACAGACTGCATTTATAGGATGTCAGAAGAAAAGGCCAATGGTAGGAGGTGGGAAGGAAATCTTACTTTACAAATTTTTGTATCCTACAAACTATATTACAAGGCCAATCCCAGAGTTACAGAATTAGAATTTCCAGGGATTCTGTGATTGTTATCTAAGTCTCATGCCTTGGACGGTTTGGGAGACATGAAGTAGTGCATGTTAGGCCCATTAATTAAAACAGTACATAAATATTAGCTGTTAATGTAATTATATTTATTATAATTAATATAATTTAGGTAATTTCTTAGAAGTTACTGTGTTATTTAAATTTAGTTCTGAAAGATAAACCAGAGAATGCCTATAAATGTTGGCAAACCATTTAAATAAAATCTGTTTCTGCTATTTTTTGTGCAGTTATTAAAAAGTTATGTGTACTGGTTGCTTTTTTCTTTCCTTTTTGGTGTATTGGCTGTCACAACTGAGTTAATGAGGTTTTTTCCTTCTCTATCAGCTAAAACTCTCGCAGGACCGCACATCCAGACATCTTTTTCTGTAACATAATTAAAGAAAAATAGCTTTACCGTCAGGGTCACTGAACCTAAAGGGAATTTGTTTCCTGGGTACCCATCTGGCTATGACAGGAAGTCTTTGTGTTGTAGGTTACATAGTAATTAGGCATAGAGAATAGCTATATTGGTGACTAATTAAAGCCAATGTTTTCTATATAGTGAGCATCAGTGTTGAATTTCTTATATGAAGTGCAGCATCTGTATAGTACAGTACTTGTATATATGTGTATATGTGTGTCTGCTTGCACATGCACACCTCGTTGTTCAACTTAATCCTGTTATAACTGGGTTATTGGTCAAAACTTCAACTGCAGCTACATAGGTTTGTATTCCACTTTCCTAAGACTCATATGCTGGGTTGTTGTGAATGACCCATTGTTTGTTAGGCATTTTGCTGAGTACTTTGAAGTCAAATTGCCCTTTTTAATCCTTGATTACACTGTGTATCACTTTGATTCCTGCAAGACAGTGAGGAAACATAATCTTGTTACAATGTAATTAATTTATGTAGCAGAGAATACTTCCATCCCTCAACTTAATATTTTAGTTTATTAGCTCTTACTGTTCCCACAGCCTAGCTTGTATTAAAATCTGTACCTTAATGGTGCTCCGTGGTTGTACTTTCCAAGGCCTATCAGTGGCTGGCCAGTGGTGAATAGTGGGGCCTGCTGCTAGGTTTACAAATACAGTAGTAGGTACGCTTTGCTTTATAATCATCTGCTGCATTCTTTAAAGATCAAGTTATTTTTCAAGCTACAAAATCCCATTAGAATAGGATTTTGTTTAAACAAGACATTCTTTATTCTTTTTTCTTTGCAAGCTTGTGTGTGTGTGTGTGTGTGTGTGTGTGTGTGTGTGTGGTGTTCTGGCTGGCTATTCTGTATAATGGGAAGACTTTTATCAGTGTAGTTCTAAAATTGGAATGTGGTTATATTCCCAGGCTATGACTAGTGCTGGGCAAGGTCCTTAAACCACAGTGGTATTCGACTTGCCCTTCTATAAATGGGTGCCTTGGCATTTTATGATTCATTCAACTCATCCTTTTTTGACTGTATTTATATGCTTGTTCTTGTTGAGTCATGTTTGCATTGGATAAGTGTTAAAGTTGGAATGTTCATGCAGATTCTTTGGAAGGTGGTTCGCAAATACTGGCTCTACTATCTGTGCTGGGGCTTTGTTCAGATATCAGATGAGAAAATAATTTAAAAATTGTTGATTTTTAGAATGTTTTAGATTTTTAATTTAAATGTATGAAAATGGGCTTTTGCTCTCCATCTGTGTGTATGAGAGAGACCGAGAGACAGCCAGAGAAAAAGAGACTCAGGAAAATCCTGGCGTGAGGCGTGTCAGGAAGTTTTAAATGTCACCTGGGGTTGGGAACTGACCCGAGGTTATCAACTTTTGTTTTTTCTATGAGCAGCATGATACAGGTATGGAGGTGACAAGTTAGTAAGGGCATAGTGCTTGCCTCTGTGCTTTAGCTTTTGTAAGAAACATCTCAGTGACCCTTTTTCTGCCTGTGTGAATGTCCTTACGCGTGCCCCTGTGAATACATGCCGATGGGATGACATCCTGTGCCTCGGCACAGATGGTCCCTCTCTAGGGGCCCAGCCTTTACAACAGTGGGTGGTAACATTGCGATTTACATATTCCTTGTGGATACAAACTTTGCATTGTAGTTTTACTACTGTTATTTCAAAACAGGGTTCCTGAGTTAAGCTGTGTGCTGTCTTGGCACTGTAACACAGACGCTTGTGTCTAGCATGCAGCTCCCTGGTAGGTGTTGTTCCCAACCACACATGCGTTCAGAAGTTGGTGGGTGTGAGTTTAGACTTCATTAAGTCTGTAGTGGTACTGAGGAGCAGCCATCCCTGGGAGGAAACTGTGTAGCTGGAAGGACAGAGACTGATGGCTCCAGGTTGAAAATGTTGGGGATCTCTACACCTAGAAGAGAACGTCTGTCCTGGTGTTCTAGAACCAGCTGGACATCTTGAAGGACTCTTGGACACAGGAGGGCCTCTTGTCTTGTAAACTGATGGATCTTTCTCTTCCCCTTTCACACGTTTTCCATTATATGAGGTGATTACCTTCTCTGCCGAGAAGGTAGCTGAAGCTATAGCACATGTAAGCTGTTAAGCTGAAAGCTCTGAAAGGCCTAGACCTAGCGTAGACCCCTCTGCATTGAAACAGTGGTTCCCAGTCTTAGTCTATGTGTCAGACGACTTTTGTAATCACTTCACATTAGTGTAATTTTAGGGTGTCTTGGTTTTGAAAGACCCTGAATCTGTTAATGAACTAAAAGGTCATCTAGGGTGTTATATAGTATTATACCTGTTAATATAATTCATTCATCCACATACTACATACACGAGATCCTTATATTGCAGAAAATGTCACATTATTTAATACGTAGATAATTCCTCGTGTGCTTGTAGAAGCCTACACCCTTGGGAATATCTTTTCTATATGCCAGATTTTATGGGTCACAGTTTGTGGGAACATTGGCTTGGTATGCCTTGAGCATCCTGAGTAATGTTCTTGCTTTCTTATTTCTTGTAGAAAGGACAAATGAAGGTTTTTAGTTAAATTTTAATGTGTACATGTAACACTGTGTATAAGATTGTTGTGAATCAAGTTTTCAGTTTTGTCACATCCTAAATCTTCTTTCATTTTTTATTTTATTAGAAACTGTATCCGGTTTACAACTTGGATAGTTTTATTTTTGTAACTTCTGCCAGTAGAAACTTGTGCTGTATTCTCTCATATTTGCCTACCAGCCTGTCCTCATGGGAGAGCTTCTGGGCTTGGAAGCTCTAGGGGTCCCCTGAATGCTTTGATTTCCAGCAGTAGGTACATGCTAAGTCCCTGCTCAGGACTTTTCTCACCCTGGTTGAAGATGAGAGATACAGCTTTCCTTTATCAACCTCTTTTGTATCTTTTAATTTTTTTTATTTAGAGAAAAAAAGCAAAACAGAAAAAAGGGTAGAAATAGTACAGAATTTAAAAAAAAACCACTAAGAAATGACAAGTTGATAAATTACATATTGTCATCTTAGAAATAGTTCAAGTTACAAAATCAAAGCATAAAAAGTGGACAGTCAAACAGTGACAGTACAAACCATCCTGTTCGATAAACCAACAAAAACTTAGTATGGTTATCTATCTTACATACATAAACATACTTACAGTTCTATACTTTAGAGCACTTTCTCAACCTCTTTTTAAATATCCTTATGCTTTGATAAAGTCACTGAGATCCATTTTAGATGATGAAAGTAGTTTCTTAGACTGTTAAGTCCCATGAATATTAGGGTTTTTTATAAGAATATTTAAAGTTTATTGCCTTCAGTTATTTGGCTTCTTTCTTACCATCAGGTTTACATATTGTTTTTATAGTAATGAGAAGATAATTTCCCTTAATTGACTGGGTATCTTTTATAAAGGTTTGGTATTACTGATTTCAAGAAATACTGGTTCAGTGATAAAGTGGTACAGTCTTCTTGAAACATTATGTGGTGTATGTATTGACACTGGGAAGATAGAGTCCAGTGGTTGTGAACCTATGGCATGCATGTTGTTTTTCTTTTAAACTCCACCCCACCCCCCAAAAAATGATGAGTGTTTTTGTTTGTAAACTAAAACCTTAGTATCCATGTTTAATTCCAGTGTTGGCATTTTGAGATAAATAAGTGGATTTTAGGTCACAATTTAGGTAACAATCTGGTCTAAAATAGTTACCATCACCGAATAGTCAGTTACTGATAATGTATCTTGCAGGTGCTAATGGATGCTAACATTCAGTGCTTGTGATAGTAAGGTGTTATCATTTAGTGTAGTAAATCTGTGCTGCTCATATATGGTAATAAATGCTTGGCAGTGAGTACATTGAGGCTTATGTTTGATATTGGACAGCCTGTCATATCTTTATAAGGCCTCGATAGTTTTAAGACATTGACTAAGGCTCAAAGATACACTGACTTACCACCTGAATTGAAAACACTGTGTCTTACATTGTCCTGGTATTTTGGGATTTTGAGCTTAGTAACATTGTAACCAGATAAAGACTATTTATACTTTTGGCCCTTCAGTTTTACATAAGCTTTCTTTCCTCTGTCCTCACCTCTCCTCCTCTTTCTCTTTCTTTTCTTTTCTTTTCTTTCTTTCTTTTCTTTCTTTTCTCTCTCTCTCCCTCCCTCCCTCCCTCCCTCTCTTCCATATTAGAGAAATAGTGGTACCCATGAAAGGCAAAGAAGTTAAGGAAATATATTCAAGTTTTATGGTATGTTATAGCTTTTTATGTACGGTAAAATTTTACAAGTGTAGAAATTTGCATCACTGAATTCAAAAGACCATGGTTTTATTTGTAGATGGAAAGCTCTATTTTCTGTGTGCTTGCCTTATGGGTTTGTGCTAGTGTAACTTACAGAGTTCTAATGTATGTTTTTTGTAATTTTTGTCTATTAAAGTAATACATGTTTATTATAAAAATCCAAATAAAACTCAACAATATGAAATACCAACCTAAATTTTCCCTTACTTCCTCTGTCCCTATTCTAAAATTCTAATCTCTTATGACTAACTAATATGTAGTTTCTCAATTTTTCTTTATGCATATCAAATATGTATTTTGAACTTTTTTGTCTAAATGACAAACACACTGGTTTTACTCATGTCTAAACTCCTTGGTTTCAATTTAGGCTGTTCTCCAGCAGTATTTTAAGGGCATCTTGTATTTTTGTGTTTGCATAGAAGTCTTTGACATTAATAGGCGCTCTATTTTCTTAACCGTGACAGACGACAGGTCGTGTAATTCTGATTTTTTTGGTTCTGTTTTGTTACTTGAGAAAAAGATACGTATGATAAGTGCCAAGTTTTCAGTGTCATCAGCCAGGGTACAGGCTTGGCTACCTCAGCAGGTACTTCAGAATCCTCCTGGTGGCTTCACTGTGATGGAAGTTCGTTTCTGCCTTGCTTTGCAGTGCTCCGTGGTAGTCCAGGACCACAGTGGGGTTCTGCCCACCGAGGACTCAGGTTCCATCTCCCACAGTGCTCTGCCCTTACTAGGGTGCTGCCCCCATGTGCGTTCTGGAGGGCAAGGGGAGGCACATTTCTTCTCTTTGCGGGCGTGGCTGGTAAAATACACAGCACAGCACTTCCGCTCCCCCTCCAGAAGCCAGAGTCTGCTGTGGCTTTAAGTGGCTGCTGTGAAAACCTTAAGTCAGGACAGCCATAGGCTCAACTGAGGACTTGTAGCCAGGGGAAAGTGTGTTTAGGGAGGCAGCTCACAGTCTTTGCTAGAGGGCACTACCTTATTGTTTTGATGAATCTTGAGACATACTCATTTGATGATACATGAGAACTTCCGCAGATGTACCAAATGTAGATTTTTAAAAAGTTGCTTTTTAAAATTTTGTCTTGAGTTGGGCATGGTGACCCATACATGTAATGTCAGTACTTGAGAGGCTGCGGTAGAGAATTGTGATGTTAGGGCCAGCATGCAGATACACACATGCACACTTATGCATATTATCTACAAGTGTGTGAACCTTCTTGCTGTAAATTTTAACTCATTTCCAGCCTGAGTTTTTTTTTTCCCCTTCTATTTTACATGTACTACTGAATAGGTAATGGTGTTCACAGTACATGTGAAGAACATTTGTCAGCCAGGTTGGATGCCTGTCATTCCAGTTCTCTGGGAGGCTGAGGCAAAAGGGTTACAAATTTGAGCCAAACTTGAGCAACTTAGCAAGACCCCTTTTCAAAAAAACAAAACAAGATTAAAACAACAACAAAAAAGTCTGAGCATGTAGCTCAATACAAAGATCCTGTGTTCAATCCCCACTATCCAGAATTTAAATTAAAAATTTTTATCACTATCCAGACATCCGGTTTATGAGTATTTAAGTTGTTTTTGAGTTTTATGAATATTTGGGTTAAATATTTAGGTTGCTTTTGAGTTTCTGCTTTTGTGAAGAATGACATGCTTAAGTATTTGCCTCAGCATTTTCTTGGAACCAATACTAGCTGTAGATTTACTTTGGTAAGGATTTTGATCCATCTTTGGCCAGTACAGATTTCCATACATATTTCCTTGTGCATTGGAGTTTTGTCTTTCACTTAAATCCTTTTTCATACGGTGGCAAAGTTAGTGGGTTGATAGCTGTGTATGTTAAGTCAGGAAATTGATTAAAGTTGCCTTAGAACTTCTCTTTATTAGTTTTATGCAGAAGCTTGAAGCTGTGTCCTGTTGTATTAGGGAGAAGAACTTCTGTTTCATCTGTTGTTCACCCAATGGGTGTTTCTAGATGGGAAACACCCATCTAGTCATGCTTTCTTGGTCATGCTTTCCTTCTTTGAGTCTGTGCTTATTTCAGCACCTCAGATTCTGGTCTGTAGCCTGCTCGTGGCCAGATGTAAGGAAGCGCAGCAAGTGACCAGCACTGGTGGAAGAGCTGATAGGTCTTATTCACACAGGTTTTTTGTTTGTTTGTTTGTTTATTTGTTTGAGATAAGACCTTACTATGTAATGTAAGCTGGCCTTGAACTCATTGTGTCGTCTCTACTTGAAGCTGACCTCCACTTGTAGTTACTCTCTTGCCTCAGCCTCCCAAGTGTTGGGATTACATCACACCCACTCACACAGGTCTTTTTATGTATGTATGTATGTATGTATGTATGTATGTATGTATTTATGTAAATCCAGTAACCTAAATTGACCTTTACCTATAGATCCCTTTATATAACCTGAGATTGGTTTCTTCTACTCTGTATTTACCTCCTCTTTTTAATTCTAGGACTGGTACTTTCTATCTTGTTTTTCTACTAGAAATCTCACTTTGTTTCTTTTCCGACCTGTTTAGAGAATGAGTCTGAAAGAGTTCTTTTCTTTCTTTTTGGGAACCTGGGAAATTAAGATCGAAAAGCTTATTTCTTCCTGTTAAACAGGAGATAACACAAGCCCTTGTTTGTGGATGTATGTGTGTATTACATTTTACTAAATGCCTATGAGGTGTCTATAGATACAAAGAGAAACAGTTATAAAAAATAAGATTTAGGAGAAGGTTAGAAAAGCTAGAGCCTGTGGCAATTTAGCAGTGTATCATTGATCTTACTACTGAATATGTCAACTTTTTGTCTTACTGTTGTTGTGTTTCTTTCTTTTTTTTTTTTTTTTTTGGTACCGGGGATCGAACTCACGACCTCACACTTGCCAGGCAGATGCTTAGGCCACTGAGCTAAATCCCCAGCCCTTTTGTTTTGTTTTTGATTTGCATTGCTGGGGATGAATCCTGGGGTCTTAGTTAGGCAAGTGCTCACTGAGTTACATTCCCAACCTCCTGTTGAAAACAACATATTTCTGTTAAATAGTATTTTTTGAGAATTGCACAATTATTAATTCAGCAATTGACACATTCTGTTTAAACAGGATGGACTTAAAACAGTTTAATTATTTAGCAGGTTGCCTCTATTTGCAAATTCCAGAAATAAGTCTTTTTTATAATTTTTGCAAAGAATTGTTTGTCTGACATGTATTAAATTTTTCCTGTGATTCACTCTGCTTATAATAAAGATGCTCTAGTTCATTCTTGAGGGTCATATTTCATAATTACTGTTTTGCTTTTATTAGACTAGTTGCTAGTGTAAATCCTGTGTGAGTAGGATGATTTTTCCAAATCATTATTTCTAACTTGTTTCAGTAACACAAAATCTAACTGAAGTAATTTATTATAATGAGGTATCTGTATACTTCTTGAGACATCAACTGGCTTTTTGGCTCCTTTTTAATATGTGCTTTTCTCATACGAGTCCATTATATCTCTAGATTTGTAATTCAGCCTCTGTATGTGGTTTGGCCTCTTAACTGGGATGTTAGAGCAATTGGGAATCCACAGAGTGGCCTACCTTTCTGATGTGGGCTGCTAGCAAGTGCTTGACTGCTTAGGAGGTGTGCTTTGTGTGTTTGTTGCATGCATGTTTTCCTTTGTAGTTTCTTCTTTTCTGACCTCCTCCTTCCTTTTAATTTCCTCCCCTTTTCTAGTGTCCCCCCCCAAGCCTCAGAATCCCTCTACTGGGTGTCTATACAAGAAACTTCTTTTTCTTCTTTAAGACCAAGACGTAGGTGGACATGGTGATACATACCTGTAATCCTAGTACTTGGGAGGCTGAGGCAGGAGGATCTCCATGAGTTCCAGGTCAGCCTGGGCTACATGAGTTCAAGGCCTTCCTGAACTGCACAGTGAGACCTTGTTTCAAAAAAACACAAACAAACAAACACAGAAAAACAAGATCGAGAGTTGGTTTATCAGCAGTATGTGCTTTGAGGTGGTCCCAAGGGGTGTCTATTGTGGCAACTTCACATTAACCCATCCAACAAAGAATGCTACCCAGATTGGAATGCTCATCGATGAGTCCATAGAAAGAAAATCAGATGTCAGGATTGGAAGTTTATTGTGGCATTTAAATGTGATTGCTCCTGTTGACAAGCTATGTGGGACACCAGGAATTCCTCACAGCTGCTTACTGAATGAGAACATAATTGCCTGATCCCTAATGGAAACTTATCTCCTGTGCTTGGGAAGGCACTCCTGGGTGTGGTTGTTTTATCTGGCAGTTTTCCAGAGGCTCTTGTGCCTTTGGACCATAGCCTATGTGACCGAGGATGTATAGTAGGCTTTCTATCTTGTCTAGGGCAGTTTTTAGGAAAAAAAAAAAATACTTGGGTGACTTTAGAAAGGCACTAGGAGCTGAGTTCCTGTCCATAAATTTGAGAGCATATTCTCCTATATACACAGACATTAAATCTTCTGATGAACTTACCTCAAAAGCATAGTGATTTATACCTACATGCCCTTCCCCATAGGCTGGGGCCATAGTTTGGTATCCTGAATTTGACTTTGAGTCCTGCTGAATTCTTTAATTCAAGTTAGAAACATTCTCAGACCCACACCATAAAACAGCTCTGTACAATTATTAGGTAAAAGAAACAGTCTTACTCCCTGTCTAACTTTCTCCTCACAGGAATGCAATACCTGGCGCCCTCCCCTTGAAGGTCTGCTTGGTTTTAGCCTACAGTCCCCTGCTTGGAGCCTTCCTTCTTGATAGCATGGCAGCAAGAAGCAAAATGAAGAACGAAGGGAGCCACAGGAGTGAGACCCTGCCCAGCCAAGCCCTGGCGCCCCACCTCCTCCAGCCAGCCTCCACCTCCCACCAGCGGATTAGCCACTGGCCAGGGCCCTGGCCCCATGACACAGTCCCCCAAGCCCCACCTGTGATCGATCACCCGAGGCTGTGGGGGACCTCTAGACACAGCTGTAGTACTTCCAGTTCTTTCCACCATTTAGTTTTTCCTCCCAGGGTCTGGGTTAGATCCCCAGGATTCTGCTTGGTACCCCAGTCAGCTGAGTCAGGAAAGTTCCTTTGTTATGTCCTTCTCTGTATACTGTATTACTTTAATGGGCTTACCTAGTCCCTTTTATTTTAATTTCCTCCTTTCAGTCAGTTTTATTAATATGGCTTGTCCGAAGTGGTCACCTCAATCATAGCGTTTCAGTGCTGCAGAGGACACGGTGGTCCCCTGATCTGTGAGTCTGTGAAGAGGCCCTGGAGTGTACGGGACAGGGGATAGGCTTGGTTCTCCTCCACTGTTTGTTCTCTTGGGTAAACTACCATCCTAGTGCCCTGATTATATCCGTTGTAAACGGGAGATCATGCTCACGCGCCCATGGTTATTAGGATTATGTGTGCTAAGGCATGTTACAGCTGCTCTTTGCGTTGACATTTTACCCAGCACAGTGAGAATTACCCTTGCGTTGGGTGTCTGATGAGTGCGCAAGTTGATCAATGTGGCTTTTCTGTTCTAATTGCTTAGGCTAAGCGTGACAGCCTCAGGTTGCGCATGCGCTAAGCTCTGTGCGTTACAGGCAGGAGCGACTCCCAGCAGCAGCCTGTCAGCTCAGAAAGTCTTGAGCTTCGTTTTTCACATAAGGGAAATTTGTGTTGAAAAGTCCAAGGCCCCAAGTCGTGCTCTCCTGGTGAGGCAGTAGAGCACAGATCCCCAGTGGGCTCTGCTAGGTGGCGCCCTGCCCCTCTCCATGCCCCTCTCCACTGGGAGAGTTCTGACTCCTGGGGACAGGACTGTTCAGCCATCAGTGAGTCTACAGGGGTGTGCCCAGTGTTGCACAGCCTGAGAACTGGGCCATTATTATTTTTCTAATAATTTAAATATTCTCCCAGGTATTTAAAAACTAAAGTGTTTGTTTTAAAATTTAACTAAAAAGGCATAATCCCTTAAAATAAAATTTACTTGCCTCAAAGGAGCAAACAACCTTTAAATACTTGTAAATATTTTAAAAATTGATGAAACTAACAATATAGTCAATAACTGTAATAGTAATGGAGTCATTGTTAGAGCAGATCCAATCAAATAGAAGCTGGGTAGTTCTCATAAACAAAATTTTAAGTGTTTTTAATATCATTTTATAGACGGCAAGTTAAAAACAGGTGGCTTGTTGACTTGCCAAAGCCACCTTTTAGATTAACAAGAAGAGTGACATTAAAACTCCAGTTTTCCAACTCCAGGCAATTTCTACCCTGAGGCCATCTTGTCATTTAAGACAAGCAAGTGAATTTAAATTTGTGTGTGATATTTACAGGAAAATTAATTCGTTCTAAACAATATCTAGGAGCAGTTGGCACGTGTTATAGGTGATACAATTTTGTCAACTTTAGTTTAACTGAGAGACTCAGCGGGGAGCCAAGATCCTTACTTGGTAGATCCCCTCAGCCCGTGCAAGAGGAGGGCACAGAGATTTTGTGAGTGCTGCACCTGCTCTGGAGTGGGGTTGGATGGTGGTGGCGGTGACCTGTGTACAGTATAAAGGAGGAAAAGAGGTTTGCTTTTGCTCCCTATCCCCTTTTGCTTTGGCTGCTTTTGTTCTAACTGCTGCCTTGAAATGTTGCCCTGGTGCCATGCCACCCTGCCTTGGAGCCAACTGATTATGGACCGACACTTCCACAAATAGCTAAATAAACCCATCTTTCCTTTATTTTGGGTGTTGGGTATTTTGTTCCAGCAGTGAGAGAAAAGTAACCAAGACAGCACACTTGCCAGGAGGCATCATGCCCTGTGTGTGGCTGATAGTGGGGAGAAGAGAGGACAAAGACGCGATCAAGGAACCGAAGAGTTGATATTTTTTTCCTCACAGCTATTAGACACTTTTATGATCTCAACGTAAACTTGCTGCTGCTTCTAACTGGAAGGACTGCAACTTTTTCAGTTTTTATCCCATGCCATCTGTCCTAAAGTCTCACCTTAAAACACTTGCTGGGGGGAATCTTCCCTTATTTGGTAATGGTTCTTTCGTCATTTGACTGTAGTGGTATTCCTTGAGGATGTAGTCTCCAACATGTAAAGAATCATTTCAGCTGACTCCAGTGTCCAAAATTCTCTTGGACTTCTGGGTCCAACAGCATGTTGGACACATTTCTCTGCTGACTACAAAACTAAACCTAAATAACATGTTCTCACCATGCATGTCTGCCTGGAGAACCTGATCATGAGAGGCATTTCCAAACTTGATCCATATCCATCCATTTCTAGCCATTTAAATATGTACATTTTCCTCCGGATCAGTGAGCACCCCCCCCCAATATTATATAAGTAATTAATTCTGGGGTGCTAGGTCTCTTGTTTCTGGAAGACTCTGGGATTGTTTTTTGTCACGGTCATGGTTATATCCCCCAGGGCATGCATGCCCTGTCATGGGAACTCAATATTTGTAGAATGAGCGAATTTGTTGACAAATATACGCAGAGTACTATGTTTGGAACCTGGGAAGTTAGGTGTGATTAGGATAGTAGAAAGATGAACCTAAGACAAATACAGAAAAAAATCTTCACAGTAGACTAAAAAGTCTTCACAGTACTCTCTGTTCTTTCCACTGGTAAAATCAGGGGTTTGGGCATTAGAAAATCGTTGCTATTTCTGTTATTTTGAGAATGTTGTAATTATTATTATTATTATTTTTTAAAGGAGCTAGGGGTGTTGATGAGTAGGTTTTAGGAAAACTTGGGGCAGAAGAAGCATGCATTTTTTTTAAAGTTAAGATATTGTTACTCTTCCCTCACCATGAAGTGTGTGGTGAACTTTAAAATCCAAATTCAGTCTTTTAGATTCATCCTTTTATCTGGCAAACGGAGAAGCAGTCTTAAATTTATTCTTCCCATTTTGTCATCAAGGAGTTGGAGTTCGGGTTAAAAGAGGGGGTTTAACAATGAAGAGCTTAGAAAAGAATGCAGCCTTCTGGTTAATCACTGTCTTTTCTGGAAAGAAATCATGCACGGTAAATTGTTTTGTGAATAAAGGTATGTGTTTAAGTCTTACTTCATGCGGGGCAGTAGGGATCTATATGTGAATGGTTAGAAGCAAATGTGTGGCTTGTTCATCATTTTCCTTCGCTCATCAAAAACTTTGCTTTTAAGGCTTGCTTAGCATTGTGGGAGACTTGAAAATCCGGATCGATTCTTTTCTAGTAAAAATGAAAAGAAGAATGAAAATCAGTTATGTTCACTTGCTGAGTGCTCAGTATGTGCCCACTGAGAGATTTAGGTTCATCACACGTGCATTCAGCACGCATTGACGGTTTCCTGGTGCTAGACCTCGTTTCAGGCCTCAGATGCACAGCAGTGAGCAGGTGTGGTGCTCGGCCTGCGTCACCTCCGTGACAGTGGTGAGCCACTGCTGAGATACGTGCGAGGACAGTGGTGCTCTCTTAATGTCGGAAGTCACGGCTGTTTGTTTTAAATTTTACTGTCAGTGTTGTGAGAATAAGTGGTTAAAATAAAAGGCATGTCTCCCCTGCCTTTGCTGCTGTGGTGCTTTCGTGAGAAACGTCCCTTGTGAGCTGTAATTGTCAGCCATTCATCATCTCCCCAAATCTGAGGCATGGAGCGCTCGCTTTGATGACGTGACCGTTTGCTCCTCTTGGCCTGCCTGTCATAAAGATACTAGTTTTGAACACTTCAGCAATGTTTTTGTTTGTATTTGTCCTGACAACGCATAGTTACCTTTGGCATTACCATTTCCAAATCGGTGTTGTGTTAGCCAAGTGGTAGTACATTGGTGCAGGCTCTCATCGTGGAGAGGTGAGGTCTTGTCTTCAGGTACGGTGGCCCACAGTGCCGTGCCATGGGCCACAAATGAACAACAGCAACCATCTTGTTTCACTACTGTTGCCTTTGTTCATGCACTGTGGGCACTCAAGGGAGTTTTCTTACAAGACCTTTCTTGTCATACAGACATAGAGTAGCTGATGCCACGCATCTGCTAGGAACAAGGAGGGGCAGGATATAAGGGGAGAGAAAAGACAGTAACAAGTAACAGAGTGTGAACCCTGGAGTTCATCTGACCCAGCTCTAGTCACACCAAATGCTGTGTGACTGCAAAAAAATTTGCAGACCCCTTTGAAAGTTGATTTCCTGATCTGTAAAATGGAAACAGTAACTATCATAACATGACCATAGGACCATACGACCATACGACTCCCTACTACGTGTAAGCATGTTACCTAGACTAAGTATTTATAGCTTTAAAACCTCTGCTTGTGTAGTAGAAATCATTAAGTCCTATTTATAGATGTTCTGAGCACAGAGAGGTTAAGAGCTTTGCCAGGGCACACACCACCAGGACTGTAAAGGGAGCTTGGGTTGAGACACAGTCTGTCCAAGGTTGTCACAGTGGGTGACGCTTTGGGCATGATGTCGCTTAGTACACATAATGTTTGTTTGAGGTGTGATATTATCATGAATTCGGCTGTTATCTTTCAAGAGACCTGCTTATTCTTCTTGGAGACAGACTTGACTTCTCCCTGCAGGGAACCATTACCCCCATTTTTACTTTCTGCCTACTGCAGGTGGTAGTGGGCTTGGTATCCCACTGTCCTTCAGGAAATGCAGAATGATTGCTTCTCAGAGGTGGACCCGGAGACCCTCAGTAATCTTAAAATGCTTCTATTTTCTCACTGCTTCTACCTTCATTTCTGGCTTTGCATTAACAAATTAAGAAGTTTTCGAGGAGCATTCAGCACTGGTTTCTGGTGCACTGATGAGCTAAGTCACCACCAGGTAGGCTGCAGGCCTGTGGGGCGGGGGGTGGAGCTGGGGGGGGATACTACTGCTTGTTTTGCTTGTTTTTGTTTGGCTTTTGGTGACAGACCTATAGCATAGAAGCCATTCCAGAGTGAGCCCGCATTGACTGTGATTCCTACCTTCCCAGCCTAAGCTGTGTCTGCAGGGACAGATAAAAGGCGTCCGGCAACCTGAGTGCTGGGAGCCTTGGTCTGGGAAACTGGCCCTGCAAAAATCTGCAGTCCTCTCTGCCCTTGTCCCTTCCAGGAGAACCTGGAGGCAGCTTCTGGTCCTGGAAGCCTTCCTTTGAGCTGTTACGAGGAGCAGGGCTTTTTGTAAATAGGCTGACCGCATTGAAACACCATGTGGTGTTTAAACTGTCACAAATGTAATATACAGCCGTGGTGGAAGACCTGTCTATTTTATTTCTGGCGTGCTTTATTTTTACTTTTATTTCTTCCTTCTGATCTTGGGATGTAATAAACACTTGAGGATGTGAAAGAATGAAGATTCATTTTTTTCTTTATTTGGTAAATAAGCAATGGACCTTATTCTTGCACCTCAACTTTGAAGTCTGAGAATCTTGTTACGTGAGAATTTCATCTAAAACTAGAGTGGTTATGGTTTCCTTTATGTATGTTTTGCTGCGAGCTGTTCTGCTCTTTCAGGGGATCAAGTTTTTCCTCTGATGATCAGAAAGTTTCTGCATATTCATTGACTACAAATGCAGGAACCGAGTGTTAAGATCTCTGTACCTTCTGATCTCAACTGATTCTGCATCTGAGAATTGAGACAGCAGTATCTCCTGGGATGAAGCCTGTTCTCTGCTGCTAGAATCATGAGATCATCTCCGGGGAGCTTATCCCCGTGGGTAGAAGTGGAGGAAAACACATCGAATATCTTTGGGTATTTGAGCGCTGTTCATACAAATGGGACGTGGCCGTGTTTGTGATCTGCCTTAGTTACCAATGCTACCCCAGTTCTGTTGTTGGCAGAGAGGGAATTATGTGTTGAAGATTTCTTGTTTTCTGTGCAGTGAATTGTTGAGTGATTCATCCAGCGTGCCTTAGTTTGCATGGAAGATTTTCCTTAACCACCTTTGAGCATTTTACATAAATCTCAGATCAAGAAAGGCCCCATGCGTTAGGCCACAGAGTATACTGCTAACAACATGAGTTTTGGACTCAAAATTGCCTTTGAATGTCATCTTAGTCTTGACCTGGGATTTTAGCTATGTAATTTTTATTTTAACTTCAAAGAATTATATGTAATCTTAAGAAATTAAATCATCACTCCAATCATTTCAGAATATCAGTCTTCAGTGTCACAATTCCCTGTCCTTCAGTGGCATATCTTAGCACCACTTTCTTCTTCTTTTTTTGGCAGTACTGGGGACAAAACACATACTAGGCAAGCACTGTGCCTCCGGGCCACATCCCAAGCCCATGAGAAGCACTTTTAATTCTGTAAGCTTATTTTAACCTGACATTTCTCTGTATGGTTCGTTTCTTTGTTTTTTCTTTCTTCTTTTACTTAAGGTACTGGGACTCAAACCTAGGGCCTCACTCATGCAAAGTAAATGCTCTACCACTTGGGTTCCCCCACCAGCTCTCCCTCTACACACATGAGATCAGTTTTATGGTTGTATTTCTTGCACTTGGGAACAGAGGCTGGTAATTAATCTTATGTATCACTGACTACATGTCCTGCCCAAGTATTTTATTTATTTACTTATATAGTCTCAAAGCCCACACGTTTGATCCTCTGCTTCCTATTATCTGCAGATTGGTATCAGTGTATCAGCATGTTAGATGAATAGTCACAACTGTGCCAGCAAACCCAACAAAAACTGAAACCAAATTTCTTAATTTGTTCTCTCGTGGTTTTTGTTTGTGTGTTTGTTTTGTTTTGTTTTTGGTCTTCCTGCTACAATATGGACTGGCTGCTTTCTATGCATTCTACAGCTGTCTTTCCTCATAATATTCTTAAAGGACAAATGCTTCTTATCTCAGCCTCAGCTCCCTGTCTTTGCAGTGGGACTAGTAATGAGCTGTCCTAGTGAATTCCCATGAGAAGTTCATGGCCTGGGATATGCACAGTGGTGACATACATGACTTAGAACCTAGCTGCCATTAGCAAATGTAGTCTTTTTTCTGTCTGTTTTTCATTATTATCTTACATCGTCAGAAGTCTGTAATGCATCTTTAAGAATGAGGCATACTAGACCTGGGAGAGAAGTAGGGCATGATCTGCTATAGCCTTCATTGTCAGAGTTTCAGAGGAGACGTGATCCTTACTGTGGTCATGGACTTCTCTTCACACAGAGAGGCAGAGGTGGAACCAGAGCCTTTCTCCTCCTGCTTTGGTAACAGGCATGTGTTCTTCCCGCATATAGCCTCAGTACTGTTATTACAGCTTCGCTGAGATATAATTCAAATGCTACATAAACTAACCATTTAAAGATGACATTTCCATGCTAGATTAGCTTAGTGGTACAGTGTATGCTTTGAATGTGCAAGACTTTGGGTGTGATCTTTAGCATCCACTCAAAAACCCAAAGATTAGTTTTAACATAGTCACAGAGTGGTGTGGCCGTCGTGAAAATCTGACTTAATGTTTTCATCTTCTTAAAAGAAACCCATGCTATTCGACTTCTGTCAGCCTTAGGCAGTGGTTTCCACTTTTGGTACATTATGAACAGTACTTTCACAGCAGCAGTGCACTGAAGGTCCAGTTTCTTCACAGCACCACCAGCACTTGTTAGTCTTTCAATACAAATTGCGGATATATACAATGGTACCTTGTTGTGATTTTGTATTTCTCTAAGGGATAGTTATACTGAACATCTCACGTGTTTATCTGGTCATGTGGTATTGCCCTAGGGTATATGTCTATTCAGATGCCTTACCTCTTTTAAAAGTGTTACAGTTAGTCTTCACCTTCACTTTCTGACACCTTTGTAACCAGAGGGATGCATTTCTGCTCAGATAAAGGAAAGATAGAGACCCAGAGTGCCATAGTGTGCCAACCAAAAGCTATCAGAAAAATCTAAAATAGGAATTAATTAAAAAAAAAAGAAATTGATTTTGAAGGTTATCCCAACACCTGTATATACATAAGCCCTTGGCAGCTTGGCTGTCCAGGCTGTGCCTCGGCCTTTGCTGCAGACCTCTGCAGGGCTGAGAGCTTGTGCTGGGGCCAGACGGCAGTGGGTGTGTTTGGCTGTGACTCCACTGGATGTGTCCCCGTCCACCTCCTCATTCCCACACACAGGGCCATCTCAGGTCTTAGCCAAGAGACAAGTCAGCGTTTTGCCCGTGGATAGCACCAAGGCCTACTGTCTTGGCTGCTGCCCCCAAACCCTGGAAACTTCTGCAGTGAAATAGATTCTGATACTTTATTTCCTTTTTTCTTTTTTACTGGAGTCTAGCCTACATAAAGTACCTAGCATGTCTGAGTGAAGATGCCAATGGATGGCTTTGTAAGCTACGTAAACGTATTCCTCTGCAGCTCTCACCAGGTTGTGAGATGGAATGTGGAAGGCACCCTGAAGATTTCTTGTGCCCTTTCTCACTTGGCTCTGCCTTCCCAAAGGGGTCAGCACTGTTCTGCCTTCTGTGACCAAGCATTTGTTTTGCCTACTAATAGATTTCAAATAAGTAAAAACTAAGAACAGTGCGTACTCTTTTATGTCTGACCAAATTTGTTGTTTATGTTGAGGGATACCTGCATTTTGTTATATTTTCTGTTGATCATATAGTATTCAACTGCATGATCATACTTAATATATTTACCTATTTTTCTGTTTATAGGCATCTGGGTAATTGCCTGTTAAGAAAGGTGTTTTATTTGTAGTATCTTCATAGACATAAATATTCCCTTTTTTTGACCTTTACATAGGTCAAAAAAAGGGAATACATTTGCCTTTAGAAGACATACCAAATGCATTTTGAGCTTTTGTTTTTGTCTCTGAACTCTGCCCTCATAGTATATTGTGATCTCAAGTGCATGTGCAGCTCAGGGACTGGAAAGAAGAAAAGTAATTGATGAAGACAGGATAGAGAAAGGAAAAGGCTTCTGTATGTTAAAAAGAAAGATGGAAAAGTGGAGAAGAAGAGTTGGAAACGACATCATTATTATATCAGAGTATTAGTTTTCAGTGTGGATTCAACTCTTGCTTTATCATTTTATACTGATTTAACTCTGAGGGATTGTTTCACCTCTGAGGCACATTTTCCATACATGCAGAATGGGAATAGTAATAAACACTTGTACCACAGGGTGAGTGTGAGCATGGTATGAAACATTGCCTAAAGTAACTGTTACTGTATAGTGTGGGCTTCCTGCATGCAAGTCCTTCTGCTAATGTAATTATCTAATTTGATTTTCACAACAACCCTATGAGCTATGTAGTGTTGTTTTCCCAGTTAGGAAGCTGCAGTTCTGAGAGGTTCAGTAACGCGCTCTTAGGTTGATTAACCAGTAAATTTGGAGAAACAGAACTCTGATAGGTTGATACCAATGTATTGATTGCAGAAGATATAGGAAGTACACACAAAAGAGCATATCAGGAACCAGTGGTGTGCATTTCTCTCACAGGCTGGGTAACGTATTAAAGGTGATTCATCCCCAGGGGAAACAGTGAGGAAAGGGACAGATACTGCTGTGTTTTCAGGAAAGTGCTCTGGGTTTCTTTACCAGCATTTCCTAAAAGTCTTAATGTACACAGTGCTGGTGCTGCGTGGTGCAGATCCCTCTCACCTCGGCATCTGCCGTGACTCCTCTAGGCTGCTTATGCTGAAGTGGTTGCTTCACTTGCTGTGTTTCCAGCTGCCCTGGCTTCACACCAGCTGTACACCGCTGAGCGCTTTGCATCTGAGATCTGATTCTGGCTACCTGAGAATGACCCTAACTTCATAATTCTTTTTTTTCTCTTTATTCTTCAGCAGGTCCCAAGTTCTCAGGGCTGTGCTCTCCACTGTTGCTCTGCTGCTGTCCCATGGTCTCAGTTCTTGAGCAAGTCACATTGAAGTGCATAAAGGGAAAGCTGGTGTCTTTCCTGTCCAGGCTCCAATCCCTTGGCACCACTTGTGGGCATTCAGTGTTACTAAGTTAAATATCTTTTTGTATTTTAATCCAAATATTGTATACTGTGATCCAAATATTGTAATCCTGTTTGTTTTTTTGTTCTCCTCACAGCTCGACAAATTTTATATCTGTAATCCCATAGAAATGTTATTGGAATCCTAGTGAGTTATCTACCACCTCCAGTACAACCCATGGCGGGAATAAAGATACTAAGACATAAAGTCATGGGCAGCCAAGGCGTCCAGAGTCCGGTCCAGGTGAGGATACATGGAACAAAGTCCTCCCCACAGAGCCTCACCCAGGATTTATGTTTGTGAAGAAGGAAGTGGCTCGAGGATGAGTGACAGTGAGAATGGTAGGAATCACATGAATGATGTGAGCTGAGCAAGCACCTCTGCAATATGCAGGGAGAAGGGTATGCAGAAAGACCAGTCTGCATAACTTGATTGAGGTAGCATTTGAATGATTTAGGAAGCTGTTGCTTTAGTTTGTGCTATGTAATCTTTTGTGCCCTAAGAAGTCATAGCCTCTTAACTTGAGGCTAGAACCTAGTTGGCATTCCTGGAGCTATGTGGCTCTGCCATCCTGCTGTGCTCAACTGTTTATAGGGAACATGGTGCAAGGAAACAGGAAACTGTTGGCTGGCCTCAAGGATTACATGTCAGTACCTTAGCTAGCCTTATTTCCATTGCTTAGAGCCAATGGAAGGGAAAAGGAAATAGCATAGCCAGCTCTGTACATATCAGTATGTAGAGATAGGGCTTGGTTTAACTCATGCGGAGATAATTGTTCTGCATTCAAGGACAGCTGTCCACATAGTCTTCTACATTTTCATGTTCATAGTACTGTATGAAAAAGTAAATACCATTAGCTGTCTTCATTTCCTTCCCTTCATGTTTTCACTAATACATTTTAGACAGTCCTGTTTTTCCCTGCCCTCCTCCTCTTTTTTAATGTCCTTCTTTTGCTGCTGCTCTCATCTTTCTTCCCTCCTTCCCTACTTGTCCTTATTCTCTTTTGCCATCCTCTTTGGATTCCTCCCTCATTGCATTAGTTGGGGCCAGGAGGTATAAAGATTAGTGACACATTGCTCTTGTACTGTAGGAGGTCTCTTGAGAAAATCAGAACTTGAATGTTATCTACTGCAAAGGTTTTACAGATATCTTTTTTTTAAAAACAGGCCTCTTCCTTCACTTATGGCATGAAATTGAAGCATCATTGGTAACCCAGACTTTCAGTATTGAATTGACCTTGGGTTCATGAGAATTGAAAAAGAAACAATGTATCCCAGTGCTCAAGCAGCTTATTACATTAAGTGGAGCCTCTTCCTTTTCCATATTGATTTTCTGATAATTACAGACATTTGTCAACGTGATAAGCTCCTGTCTGTGGTCAAAATAAATGCTTTAGCATTCTTGTAGGATAAATAACTCTTTTTAAGGGGGCTTGTATTCAGTAAAGAATGGCTCCTCTTCAGAAGCCATACAGTATGTTGTTCAGGTAGCTTCAGTGATGGGAGCCGTGAAGTGTGAGGTGCAGATTTCGCTTTTTGGGTGAAAGGATGGAGAAGGAGCATCGAATGCTTAGTGTGTTGCAGGCACTGTAACTCCTACTGCACATGGGTCTCCTGCCCTTTGACCTGTATGGAAGTACATGAAGCGCTAACACCATTTTACTGTACTCAAGAAATGTGAGACAGGAGGGGAGGATCCTCACTTTGGTTCAGTTAGAAGTATTTACTGAGAATCTGCTGTGTGTCAGGCTATGTCATTAGCACTTGGACTATATCAGGTAAACACAGCCTTACCTTTGGGAGGTGTGAATCATACAAGGGGTAGGACAGTACAAGTGTAAGCGGTCAGTACATTGTGAAGTATATTACAAGTTGGTAAGGGCGATGGACAAAAGAAAACGTTGAGAAAGCTCAAGGGGTTGAAAACATGCAAGATGTGGCAAATAGTAGTTTTCAATCAGGTCAGAGTGAGTTTCATGGGGAAGCCATGGATTTGGTAAATTATGCAAAACATGACAGAAGATTGCTGTGCCATGCGATCTGGCTAAAAGAGTTTTAAGAATTCTTTTGAGCTGAGTACCACGGTAATGCTTCCTCCTGTCACCCTTGCTTTCTCATGGCCTCTAGTTTTTCAAGGGAGATTAGTGAGCCCCCAAGAAATAATTAGGAGCTCCGAGGAGGAAAGAGTGTCCTGAGGTGCTCACCTGGAGAGCTCTGCTGCAGGTACTTTCTGCATCAGGTGGTGGGGTGGATGCACAGACAAGGAGCCCTCCACACCTTCTGCAGCTACTTACTTGCTGGCTGCCTGGGAGGTTACTGGTTTAGTAACCCTAGGCCAGTGGTGGGGAGCCTATGGCACACAGGTGGTGGTGGTGGTTGTTTTTTTTTTTTTTTTTTTTAAATAAAGACAAAAGCTGTTAGTGTATGAGTTGTTTTTTCTAAACTAAAATCTCAGTATTCAGGTGCAATTGCATTTTTTGCACTTTGCGATAAATAGGTAGGTTTCAGGGTGCATTTCAGGCACTTATCTCTGAAAGGTTTGGTGTCACAGGCCTTTGCACCTGAGTTGTACTCTTAGAATGTGAGTGTTGCCTCACCCCCCTTGAAGTTCACCCTTTTTCTTGCTAAAACGAGAATGTTAATACAGTATTCAGCTCATGCAGCTGATGTGAAGATTGTTGACAGCATTTAGTCTGGGACCTGACGTGTGTTGAGTGTCCCTGAACACTGAGATCACTACTATCCATCCTCGGTGTGTAGGGTCCTTTGAGCTTTCACTCCAAGGTGAGACTTGCCTGCAAAAGGGCCTTAGATCAGTTAGCTGTTTCAAGTTCTCAGGAACGCAGGCCAGAGGAGAGCAGTGTGCTAGGGAAGCACTGGTGCCTACTATTTCTTCTCCCTAGCACAGGGCCAGCTTTTCAGAACAGCATATGGAAAGAACTCCTGGGCACTCTTCTCAGGAGATGGGCTCGTAAGCAAATGAGGGGCCATGGAGGGGCAGCTCCTGGGTTCCTGATGGCTCAGTGGTTAAAAGGAGGCTGGGAGACTGCCATCTGTTCCACTCCTTCCCGAGCCTGACAGCTCTGACCTCAACACACTGAGGAACTCAGGAGCACAAGTGCAGGGCAGCCAGCCTTCCGGCAGCCTGCTAACCGGAGGCCTCAGAGAGCCTGAGACACCTGGGTCTGGGCTGCTGGTGCAGAAGGGCTTTGTGGAGTAGAGCTCTGGCAAGGAGCCACGTACTTGGAGACAGTGGTGCCGTCGTGCTCCTGCCACTCTGCCAGGGGCTGAACAAAGGGGCACATGCCCACCCTCAGAGGCCTGCGGCCCTCCGTTAGGTAAGTGGCCTGTAGATGACATGGGTGGATTATAAACCCTGATTACTTACCTTTGACCTGGTAACATCCTAAGTACTTTGGAGGGATTAACTCATTTAAAATTCCCAACAATGTGACACGGTATTGTTATTATCTACAATTTACAGATCATGTAGCCAAGCCAGAGAGAGTATAGCTCATCTCAGATCACAGTCTCAGAGTAATAAATACTTAAACAACAAGGGCACTTCTTGGACGTCTGGCAGCAGCTTGCACAGTGCTCCTTACCAGGATCTGAGGTGGACTGGAGTTGTTGAGTTCTCCCCACTGCAACTGCAGCTGTTGAGCGACTGTACAACCCGCCAGCGTGTTTCAGTCGCTCCTGTCGCATGTGCTGCCTTCCCTCTTTACCCCAGTACCTGGCCTCTTAGGCACTTGGCCAGCAGTGCGCAATTATGCTGTTTTGCTGGTCAATTCAATGAACATGACGGTGTTCCAGCCTTAGAAAACACTCAGCCCTTAGGTCAGCTGGCTTATCTAAATCCCAGTCTAGCGTTCTCGCTTCCATTTTTCTGTGAAGTGTGCTCACTTTCTTTTTCTCTGTGAGTCACTGTATTTTTCTTTTAAATGCACCCCTCCCCACCTCTGAGACAGGTTTTGTTAATTTGCTAAGTTGCCCGGGCTGGTCATTCTGCCTCAGCCTAGAGTGCTGAATTACATACAGGTATGCACCACCGTCCAGTTTTCATCTCCTATTTGAAGGAAGCAAAACAAAACACCAGGAAAACATGGGAGACAGCAAAAATCACACTTCTTCACAGATACCATTACTTTCTCACTATATAGCAGACGTTTATATTTGCTTTGTGTGTAGTTTATATTCTTTATTACACATTTAATGTATTCATATGTATTGTATTTGTACACAGAACATACATTTACTTTACAAAAACCAAACCATCAATACGTAGTGGTTTTTTGTTTTTTTATTTGTTGTTTTGTATGAGGAATAGAACTCAGGACCTTGCGCTTGGCAGGCAAATACATAGTGTTTTAAAGCCTGTTTTTCTCTCACTATTATATTATGAGCATCTTTGCAAGTCAGCTACTGGCATTTGTGGTATCAGCAGTTTGTGAGGCTGGTGTGTGTTTTTTGTGTGGGGGCTTTTGTAATAGAGCACTCGTTCAACATGGAGGGAGCCTCAGTCTCCATCACTAGCACCTTAATAAGCAGTTGATCAGTAAATATACCTTCATTAAAAAATTAAAAGATGCATTTAAAAAACAGGGCTGGGGTGTAGCTCAGTGGTGGTGTGTTTGCTTAGCATGCAAAATGCCTTAGGTCCAATCCCTAGCATTGAAAAGAAAAAAAGCGAAGTGATCTTTTGCTCTTCTGTGATGTACCATAATTGCTTTAGTGAGTTGCTGTTACAGTTTCATAGCTGTACCTGTGTATGTATGTGTGTGGCATACCTACAGATGTTGAGTTCTAAAATACTGAGAAGTGCTATGTAGTATCTATCATTATTACATAATTTCTTTATCTGTGACAGCCTTTCTTGTGAAAATATTGATTTTCCTACTATGTGCAGCTACAGAGAATCTCAGTTTCTTGACTGTTATCTTTGTCTTCAGTGGGATGGTTAGTTGGCAGGACACTCAGACTCTCCAGTGTTTCCAGTGAATAGCACTCCCCTCTATGGAGCCCCTCCCTCCTCAGAGCCCCGCCTCCATAGAGCCCTTCCTCTCCACGGAGCCCCTCCTCCTCTCCACGGAGCCCCTCCTCCTCTCCACGGAGCCCCGCCCTCCACAGAGCCCCTCCTCTCCACGGAACCCTGCCCCTTGAAGGCCAGGTCAAAAGCAAAGGGCCCTGGCTTGGAAACTCCCTGTGGCTTCGTGTGCCTAGGTTCTCTCCTCTCTTCCCACTGCATGGTTGTCCTGAATAATCAAGAGATGTCTCCAGTAATCACAAGATTAGAGGATTCAGATCCCTGTTTCAGGAGAATATAGAAGAAGGGGAGTAGGATGGAGGAAAAAAGGTGTTTTGTTACCCCCTCCCCCCCAAACCTAGGTTGTAAGTTCCAGTCTTGCACAGCCAGGGGGCTAATTTAGTGAGGACGCTGCCCGCCCCAGACTCAGTGGTGGGCCACTGTGGCTAGACTAGAGAGTCTGTATCTGCACTGAGAGCCACGGACTCCAGGAAGAACTAAGGTAACAGTATGAGATGGCTAATAAAGCACTTGCCAAACATAATTCTTAGACTATGATTTTTAGAATATAAAGAATACTTAGAAAGCAATCGCATGGATTGGATTCACCTACAGGCTCCAACCTTGTGATCTCTGATCAGTAGCAGAGTGTACTGAATGCATCTTTGAAAACAAAAGAGCCGCAATAGAGAGAACAGAGCCAGGCTCCTTGAGTTCTGTGGCTCTTCACTCTGAGGAGGACGCTGGCCTTAGAGTCCTGGAGTTTATTATATTGCAGTGGCTCGAAGTGTGTGTTTGTCATGTCAATCCCAATTTAAATGTGGGAAGGACGGCCTCCCTCTTCAACCCCCACCCGCACCAAGGACTCATCTGATTCAGAGGCACTGGCTGTCTTGGGAGGGGTAAACTCCTAACAGGCCTAAGAGACCTTCCCCTTCGTGCCTGGAGTAGGAGCCCATCACCATGGCAGTCCCCACAGCCCTTGTTAGCAGTCTCCTGTAACTGACTCTGGGACTGGTGCCACCGAGGGAGGGAGCGTGGGGGTGGCACAGCCCTCTGAGAGCCGCTAATCTACAGAGACGGCTTTGCCCGTCTGTAGGCCAATTTGGTATCAGCATTAAATAAAATCACAGGTTTAAGGCCTGTAGTACATAGCAGGCGTTCACCATGTAATCGATTTCTTGTCCTTATCCCTCTTTCTCTTGCTCTATGACTTTGATCGTCCCAGTTGTATCTGTGGATACAGAGGAATTCCACCAACTCATTCAGAACTAAAGACGAGTTAACGTTGAAATAATAGTATGGGTCAGTGAAAAAATAAGAGTTTCATTTATTAGTACTTATGTACAGTTCGGGTACATATATTTACATAAAATACGTTTTGCAAATCACTGCATGGTTTCACCCCATGCCATCACAGTTGAACAGTCTCTTGCAGAGATGGTAAGACAGACCTTTGGTGCTCTAAAAAGCAACACTTTCCACTTACAGTGCTATCCTCCTGCCCCAAAGACTGAGAGTTTTGCAGTTAGATTCCATGAAGAGTTAAAGAGTATAATAGAATTGGAGGTAAGGAAATTTTCAGTTCCTGCTGGGAAGAAGCAGTGGTTTAGTTATCCAATCTTAGAGATTTGAAAATCTTGCTTCTCAGCTTTTCAAATTTATTAATAACGTTACTCAGCCAGGCAGTCACAAAATCTACAAGGTTAAAAAATTACTTGGATGCAGCAGAGGCCCACTGATGGTATTGTCTCCATAACAACTGGCTCCAGTCTTGTGTCCTAGATGGGGGCTCTGCTCTTCTTCCTAATCACACTGCTTAGCTCTATAAATCACAGTATCAGTTCATATGGTGTCTGCTTGCAGCATTGAGTTCTTTCTGGAGTTGTCTGGAAGGTATGTTTTTTTCTTTCGGTGGAAATTTTATTCCACGGAAATGATCCCATTTATGCTTGGGCCGTTATTAAAATACTATAATTGTTAACACTGTTTTTGAATTAATACTGTTTAAAGCATTAGGCTTTAATGAATTACTGCTTAATGGCCTGAATGTTGTGTGCGCTGACTCATTTGTTTACTCCTACTTCCCTACCTACATTCTTTTCAGTGCCCAGGGGACAATTCAGGATGTCCTGTAAGAAGCCGAAATGGGGGTAAAACAAGGCCTACCTATGTCTGTCCGATCTGTGGGTAGCAGAATGTAGGACCTCTCACCAGCTTCCCAGTGCATAGCAGCTTCTAGAATTGCCACATGACAGCCTCTCGGGTTGTTCCCCCCACTTTGATGGTCTTCCTTGAGAAAAATAGCAGGCAAATGAGGGAAAAAACAGCTTTTGTGGCTATCTGTGACAGAGCTACCGTCTCTGTTGGGGATATCCATGCCATGTGGCTCAGATCTCTGTGACCCAGGCAGCGCCCTCCACCTTTGTGTTTTAGTCTGTGAGTTGGGGGCGGTAATGCTGGCTGCAGCTGGAGTAGTGCGAGGATTAGCAAGTGTAAATTAGAGAAGCGCTGGGAGGGTATTGGGATTTGCACACATAGGGTGATCATTAATAAAGGTACGTCAATTTTTGAGTTCTTGAAACGTAAAAAAAATAGGACATGTCTAAAATCAGGTGGCTTGGCAGAACATCTGTTTTGAAGGTTTGTAAAATCTAAAGCAGGCTTAGAAACTATGCAGTACTCCTGTTTCTTTCCTTCCGGAAACTGCTCGCCAGTCCTCATAAGAGCTAGCTCAGTTTCCTGTTCTGAGTGCTGCTGACCATGACTCTGGGAACTGACGTTAAAAGGCCCAAGGCCTATTGAGAAACAAGGCTGCTTTCGGCCAGGTGTCGCTGATGTTACCCTGCCGGGCCCTGTCGGTTGCCTGTTTGTGCTGGCTGATTCCTATGAAGTAAACAGGGAAGTCAGGGCATACTGGTCTTCATGTGGTTCCTGTGTTTTTGGTCCGGTGGTTGACAATTTCTATAGTGTGTCATTAAGTTAGGAGAAAAGGAAGTCTGGATCTATGGGTGATTTGAGTCCCTCTTCCGTTGGTGTCCCGTAAACTTGAACACGCACAGAAATTCCCACGGAGAGGCCAAGCACTGACGGTTCCTGCTGCTGGCTGTAGAAAGAAAGGGTCAGTGCAGTTTTGCAGACAAGGTAGAGCCCGTTAGCTCCCAAGTTCTGTGCCCCACAGTCAGTCTAGAGGCACACGTTGGTCTCCTGAGCAAGTGTATTGACACTGAAGTATGGCCCTGGATGCTTCCTCTGATATAAGTCAGGGTGCAGGGAAGCGAGGCCTGACCTGCAGTTTTGGAATCCTTGTTTTCTGTGTCACAGCAGCCTCTGTGTCATCTGATACGAACATGGCCTTGTTATTCTCTGTGCAGAGATGTGTGGGATGAGCATGGCATCAAGCAGCTAGCAGTTTGGATCAGATTGGGTTGGGCCCCTGAGTTCACTGCCCCTATGACCTGGGATACACTGGACCTTGAGAGTTTCTTACTACCTGTTCTGCTTTTGCAACTTGCATTTTTATTGGTCCATGTTGGCAGCGCATGATGGCGATAGTCCTTGTGGGAAGTTGGTGCATGGACATAACACACTCGGTTGTTTTATCCATTCCCTCACCTCAGTCCCCTTTCTTTCATCTCTCGATCCCTTCCCATTTGAAGAAAATATATCTCCCTACTTCCTACTATCTTTTATTTTGCTTCTTATTTATACTTTGGGTTTCTTGTATAAGAGAAACCTTGTGGTATGCAAGCTTGTGTATCTAATTTATTTTACTTAACATTATAGTCTCAAGGTTAGTTTCCTTACAAAGGACTCTAGTTTATCCTTCTTGATGGCAAAGTAGTACTCCATTGTGCATAAATACCATGTTTTCTTTGTCCATCCATCTGTTAATGGACATCGTCACCTACGAGGGCACACTGCAGGATTGGGGGGGGTAGGAATGAAACAACTGAGCATCAGATCTGTTTAATTGGCATGAAAGTTCTGAGTAGGTCAAGAGGTGTTCAGGTAAGACCTGTGTTCCCATTCTTTTCAATTCTCTTTTTCAGTACCTGTTGGTACATCCTCTCTTGGATGCCCTGGCTGGATCTGTGTCTGTCTGGATCCTTGTCCTATCCTGTGCAGTAGCCATTAACCTTCTGGAACCATTTAAATTGACATATTAATCAAGATGAACTGTAATTAAGAAAACTCACTGCTTCAGTCATGAGAGCCAGATTTGGTGGGCTCAGTGTTAGTAGGTTGTTTGTACCATGTAGGACAAAGCAGATCAGCATGGTTCCTCCATGCTGGACAGTGTGAACACAGCACTAGAAGAGCAGAGTCTCTGTGTGTCTGTGTGTGTGTGCATGCGCGCGTGCATCATCAAGTCCTCGAGGCAGAGCCTGGTGTGCCCAGCGTGTGCACAGCTCCCAGCTGCTGTGGAAGTGAGTGGATGATTGCAGGAAAAGCCCAGAGTAAAAGGGTGAAGGGTGTTCATGCTGTGTGGACTTGGCTGGGCACTGTCCCTTTCCTCGCCCATGCAGGTGAGTCTGCAGGGGATAGTGACTCTCCAGGTTTAGTTCTTCCAACTTTATATGTGCCGTTTGCCTTCTTCTAATTTCATGTATTCTGTTACATTTCCTCCCAGTACTTTAGTGCTGTCAGTTTCCTTCTGGAAGTCTCAAAACAAACGTTCTGGTGGTCTTTTTCTGTCTTTGGACTCTTACAGTTCTTACTTACAGGGTTGTCTTTCACGTAGCCTGTGCCACATGCTGGATGGAGTGCCAAGTGCTTCAGGGGCACAACTCAGTGCGATCCTCGTCTCCTCCTCAAAGGCAGGTACCCATTTCCTTCATAGGAGGAGAACCAGGCCTTACAGGGAAAGGCCCAGGGTAGACCGGCTCCTCGGGCCTGCCAGAGCCAGTGGGCACCCCTTACTGATGAATCTCTTCACTGTGCTTTCATTGCTTCCTGTTCATGTCAGTATTCTGGCCGACTATGCATGCAGAGCCTCCATGTCCATTGGGAACTGCGGAGGCGCCGATAGTGGCCTAAGCAGGATTTACTTTTCTCCCAGGATATGAAAAGCCTAGGGAAGGAGGCCAGGGCACCTAAGGGCCATGGTGGTTTCTGTTTTGCACTCTGCCACCCGTAGGTGAGGCGCTTGTCCTCACTGGAAGTGCAGCTCCTGGATGGAGTTTAAGGCAGAAAGGAGATGAAACAGAAGGAATGAGAGCCAGAGACAGCCTCTGTCCCCATTTCAGGAATGGTTCTGGAAGCCTCACTCAAGATTTTATTCATATTTCATTGCTTCCCCGTCTTTTCTGCGAAGGATGGGACTTGCAGTCCTTTAGCTTGCCGTGCTGCTTCCCAATGAAATGGAGCTTTCACCCCCAAGCACAGAGAAAACAGTACTGGGTAGACACTGCAGTCTGTCAAGCTCAGGTTGCATGTTTTCATCTTCAGGCTGTAAAGTCACGCCTCAGAGACAGAGCGCATTGTATCAGCCAGGGTGTAATTGTTTTCTTCTTAGAGGGCGGTGACCCTCCTCCTCTGCCACAGACAGCACTGACCTCTTGCTTCTAACGCCCCTAGACCTGGTGCTCAGGACCTTGTTACTTTCCTGGGTCCTGTACACATCGGACTTTGCAACCCCGTATGCAAGGATGCTGTTTCCATCTCTGATGGGCCAGGCTTCACCCTGTGGCTGTGGCTTCAGGGAAGCATTTCCCCTTTCTGCAGCTGACCATCAGTTCTGTACCCTGGGGCAGGGGGTGTGGGGTCTGTGGGTCGTGTCAGGACCAGAGGAACCTCTAAACTCTACCTTCAGTTTTGGTGCAGGGCTGCTTTTGTGTGTGCATGTGTGTCTTGTGTGCAGAGCTCAGTGCCTGTACTCCCTCTGGTGAGAATTCCCTTGCAAACCCTCCCACACAGAACTTGCTTGCTTTGTGCTTGTTAAGCCTAGTTTAGAGGATGGGCATGGTACTATAATCCTGCCACGTGAGAGGCTGAGGCAGGAGGATCATCATGAGATTGAGGCCACTCTGGGCTACATACTGAATTCAAGGCCAGGCTGAACTATGCAGCAAGACTCTGTTACAAACAAAAAGAAAATCAAGCCAAACCAAAACAATCCCCAACAAAACAGTGTTGAAGTTTTTCAGAAATATATTGGAAAGTTACCTATTTGCATAAAGGGTAGTTCTTCAGAGTCTGAATTTTGAAACCACTTTTATTTGGTTGGCTGTTGATTTCAGTCATATGGAAATGGGGTGAAATAAAAATGCTGCTGTAGAAATTTCTGATCTTTTCCAGAGTGGAATGAATGCATGTCCTCTCATTTACAAAGTCTCACATGTACAGGGTACCAATTTACAGGGATAGCAGAGTTCTTCAAAGATAAGAGAGTCACATTTATTTATGTTTGCTTTGCTTTAATACAGCTAGATAATTATTTACCTACTTGTTTATTTTTGGTGATTTTGGGAATTGAACACACTGTGCTATATCCTCAGCATTTTTTATCACTAAGTTGTTATCACTAAGTTGCTCAGGCTTACCTCAAGCGTGTGATCCTTATGCCTCAGCCTCTGGAGAGCTGGGATTACAGTTACGCGCCACCACACCTGGCTGGCTTTCATACATTTCAAATAAAGGAATTTTCATGTAACCCGCCTGTTTTTGTCAGGGACATTTCAGATAGTTCCTGATTGAGATGATGAGTTTTTTTCCCAAAGAGGTTTCCATTGTTAGGAACCAAACACATATAGACGGAAACACTTTAGAACAGTATAATAAAACATGGTCTTAGGCAGACAGGGGCAAGGTTTGTTTTTTGTCTCTTTTATCTTTGCTTGCACATGTTGGAATACATTGCGAAGTTTATTTACTGATCCAGAATTTTGCTTTTTATGTTTCTGTGGTGATATCCTAATAGGGAAGACAAAGCAGGCAGAACAGAGAAAGGAGTAGAGGTTGGATATATCAAGACTCAGCAACTGAGAAAATTATAGTATTTCTTTTAGAGTTTTGATACTGAAATCTTGAGGAATTATGTTACAAATGTTGTCAGTGGGATATGTATAGGAGAATGTACTAAGATCTTGGCTCTGCCAGGAACCCACTTGTCAGTATATTGAACATGTACTTGTAGAACTATTGAGACCACACAGCAAGGTGATGCTTGCAGTCCAGAGCTGCTTATTGTACTGTTTTGGGTTGGGCTATCCAGACACTGTCATAAACTTGAAGATGTCTCTGTGATTCTTGAATTATGAATGAGGAAAGGATACTAGTAGGGTATCTCAGTAGCAGTGCAAACATTTTCTATTATGTTATCTATTACCCTTTGAGTATCAGTTATGTCTTTCAACGTTTTTTAAGTAGTAAAGGAACTGTGTATGCACACGTCCACTGTTCCTTTTTAACCTGTTGGGTAGAGTTTCATATTTAGGGGCATTGCTAACAAGTCAAATCCGTTTGATTATATCATTTTCCTTCCCCGATGGGCTCAGATCTGATGTTAACCAAGGTCAGGAGGCCCATGGTGGACAGCTCCTGTTAGTACCTGCTGTGCCCAGCTCCCTGGAGGCCTCCTGACCTCAGGGTTCTTTGCTGAGATGGAGTCACGGTGGAGGGCAGAAGTAGGTAGCATTGGTCCTGCACCTCCTTGGTATGCAGGTTGTTGATAAGCCCCTCATGGTCTGGAAATAGGCCTGACCTATGTTGGTTCAAGATGCCCTGGAGCCCTCCCACTCCTAGTTCAGTGCTTCCTCTTCTGTCTCACTTAATAGTCTTCTTCATATGGTTCAGACTTAAGTCTTCATTTATATTCCTTTCAGATTCTTCCTATGCACCTCTTTCTAACATTGATCCATAGGAAAGGGGATCAAGAGATGAAGAGGGTATGGAGAAGGGGGGAGGGGATGAAAAAAGAACTAAGATGTTTTACATAGACATACCAACTACTCATTGCGTACTGCAAAAAATTAAAATTGCGTACTGTAAAAAATTAAATTGCGTACTATAAAAAATTAAAAATAGATCTTTGAACAAGATGGCAGACTGGTAGGTAGCAGGAGAGAGACCCTCTCTGAGAGAGACAGCTCAAATGCCAGAATAAAACACCCTGGAGAGACCCAAACAGATAGAGATGGACTCTCACAACCCAGGGAAAAACTAAAGCGCAAAAAACCACTCGAATATGAGGTCCTGGGACTACCATCAGAGAAACTAAGGTCAGCGAGCACGGCGCCCTCCTCGAGCTGCCTGAATTCCTGCCCAACCTGAACAAGCGATCTGCATCGTAGTGACTGGCTTGAGCCGCCGGAGCGCGGAGCTGAACAGCCCTGCCTCCAGCTTGCCGGGACCAGCCCTGCGCTCAACCCACCCGGAGGCACCGTGAATTCCCACCGCAGCCGCGCTGAAGTCAGAGGTCGGGGAGTCCTGCAGTTCTTGGGACGGGCATTGGCACGTGGTGAGTGGTGGGAATGGGACCCTCCCACGGGAAAGGGGTAACCGACTGGACGACATACTGGATTTGGGCAGGATAGCCTAACTCCGTAAGGAAGTGGCTTCAGCTGGTTGCTCCCCTCGCCGAGTGGATTGGTGGGATCTGCTTGGATTAGGCCGTGGCCCTGGCGGGGAGACAGTGAGTCGCTACAATAATACTTCCCTGAGATCAGTGCACGCTGACACAGTGAAGGCCTGCAGGGGTTGACTGGCCCAGAGGGGAGGAGCTAGCGCACACTGCCCGTGGGTGAACTCTAATCTCTGATAACCTATTGAAGAGGGCTAAAGCTCCTAGCCTGCGCCCTCTAGAGGAGCCTTAACCAACAAGAAAAGGGTCTGGGCATTACACTGTACACTTGTATGGAAGGAACCAAAAACATGAAGAAAGGGAGAAATAAGAAAACACTCCCAGCCCCCAACCCTGAGAACATTGATCCAGGAGAGGTAAATACAAAAGAGATTGAGGGCAGCAAAAATGCAACATCAAACACAGTGTTAGCAGACAAAAGAGATATCTTCAGGAACTCGTAAGCCAGACCAAAACTGAAATATTAATTCAAATTAAACAAGAGATAAGTAGATTAATAAAAGAAGGGCTGGGCACCTCTCAAGAAGACACAGACAGAAGAATGGAGGAACAAAAATGGAGAGAAAAATTTAATGAAGAATTCAGGTAAAACCTAGAATTCATGAAACAGATTCAAAGAGATTATCAGGAAACTAAAGACTCCATAGAAAGCTGGCAAAACTGCTTAAAAGAAACCAAAGATAGACTATCAAAAATTGAACACAGGCTTGCAATGTGGGGTCATGAAAGGGAAGATCTCTTAAAAATAACAAGGGAGCAGGCAGTAAAGATACAAAGACTGGAAGA